>JAAQRH010000120.1:0-132160 GCA_013186785.1 Fusarium pseudonygamai
ACTTGGACCGCTTTGGAATGAAATTGGTAAACTCATCCCTCCTTCAGCCATTGCATAGTCTAACGCATGCTAGCCCTTCTCATTCCTGGGCGGAAGGATGACCAATGTTCCAAGAGATATAATGATATCTTGAATCCATCTGCCAAAAACCGTTTAAGCGACTGGACTGCGGAGGAGGATAACCTTTTGCGCCAAGGTGTAGCAGCATTGGGTCATCGATGGGTCGCCATCTCGTCACGAATACCTGGAAGACCTCCCCTGACCTGTCGTAATCGATGGCGTACGCTCTCACGACTGTCACATAATCGACAGAGCAGATCTCAAGGCACTACTCCATCATCCTCGTCTCAGATGTCCCCATTCGATAATGGGATATCACCAGCGGCCCATAATCCAAACCTCAGCATTGAGACGAACCATGGAGCGACGACCGACTTGATGCACTTTCCAATGGATGCCGATATGGGTCATGACCAAATGGGATCCAGCTTTCTCGACTCAGCCTTTTTCGACACCTTCACAGGCCCTTCCCCATCGCCATTAAGAGAATCCGACCCAAGTGACGAAACAGAAACGCCGAATGACGTATCTGCCCCAGGTGCTGCCCCAGCAAGTATCGCACCTGTCCCCGATCTTCCCTCGAATATCGCGACCCAGGCACAAAGTGACCCAAAACCATGGCCACAGCCTCCGAAACCGCCCCAAGCGCAGCAACATCAGAATACTACGAATGCATCCTTCATGCCATCGCCCTCTACTTGGTCATCACTGGGTACAATGCTGCCACCTGGTACCTCGCCCACGGATCAGAATATGTGGCTAGGAATGACGGGTAATCCCCCAACACCGAAGAACTGGACAGCCCCAGGACCAGCAGACGAATCGAATTCTTTGCCTCAGACATTTACCGAACAGTTCCAAGTACCAGCGGTACCAGGAGTACCAGCGTCTACTCAGCAGACAATCCACCACCACCATCATCACCATGTCCACCATCATTTCCACCACTATCATCACTACCCAGGCAATGGAGATCAATGGCGACAGCTGGAGCAGCAATCAGAAGCCGAGGCAATGCAAGCACATTTGCAAAACGAGAACGGGCCGCAAAACCCAGGGTGATGCGCTCAGCTTAACCGATCTCACTTCGTCCAGTCAAGTCAGCACGTTGGCCCGCATAAGCCAAATTGACGAGAGTAAAACACCATGCAGAAAACCCCAAGACAAATGGACACTGATTTTCATTCCACGAGCCACTTTCTGTCATGACTTTGTGTTCCTCTGTGTTATCAAGTGAGATGCATCATGCGGGCCAACACTAATAGGCAACAATCGCTCGATGATGTCACTCATAAGATACCGCTGTTCTGTGCCTCGACATACCGGCTTCTAGGCCTTGCGAAACGCCAGATACGGATGGTGCACATTCTGTCAGGCCACTTCGGTGATCCCGTTCTTTGTCCTCTGTATAAAGTGTGTCAACACCGGCGCGAATTTCATTTACAGGAGGCTGTTGCAACAGCATTTCAATTAGTCAGATCACTGGCTGCCGACCATCACTGAAATTCTCAAGAGTATGCGCAGTTGACGACGAGAGAAGAACTAGATGCCTTCGCTGCTCCGCCGACTCTTTCGTGGTGGCAGTGGACATGGACTGTGCAAGAAGCGGTTCTCCCAAAGAGACCAACTCGGTACTGCCGAACGATCCACCTACCGCTATCTGAAATCGAGCGCGCGCATCTCATATCCGTAAGCCATGATCGGAACGGATGCTGCGTCCAGTATCTCGACGTCCTCTACAGGTTCTGGGACTATATCGAAAGATTTTACTTTCTAACTGCAGGGTTTCACTCCCCGATTCGAGACTCTACCTGTGAGGAAGTGTCATTGATAAGATGATCAAAGTTGAGGGGCCGGTGTGCAACTCTGACACAAAGAACAATATTCTCTCTGTCTGTTATTAAGAGCGAGATCATCGTGTCTCCTGCCTTGGGTCATATGAGGAAGTCCTTTACGCGAACTAATGCGTGGCAAGTTCGAATTGCAGCAGACCTCGCACGAAAGCTGGTTTCAAGGCAATGGCAACTCTCTTTTGGATCTCATTTAGATGTCAACTCTCTGCCATCCAATATCAGATTCAGAAGTTCCATACCAAAACATGTTTGGTTGGCCATACTAGAAAAGATATGGGAGTAGTAAACGTTTTATGTGTTTCGCTTGGGGGCAGCAATGCCCTTTTATACTATGACCACTTGATGGTTGGGTTTTCCGTTATAGGCGTTTGTTCATGGGATCATGGATAGAGAAGCCCTTCAACAGGGACGTGAGTCGGAGTGGATCACTCTTGTATCATTATATTGATTGAGTCATCTTTAAGGATTAGCGGTAGATGTTATCTACTTCAACAGCATAATATGTGAATGGATAAAACACAATAGATTCAAAATTATGATACGTCTAGAGAAGGGCATCACGTTGACTGGGGGTATGCCTTTGCCACTTGCCCCTTCGTTACAAACCGGGAAGTTCCCTCTTACCAGGAGCGAAGAGAAGACCCTGAAACAAGAGTAGCCAAGAAAAGTTAATCTTGCGTCAAGTAGGGCCAACTCGTAAGACATCCTGCGGTGTTTTGGCCTTTGCTTTTGCTCCCCGTCGCCTCCATTTCTCGCTGCCGAGCGGTAAGTGATGCAAGCATGCGGCGTTTTGAAACAAACATCTGGCTCACCGCTTCATTGAGTATGTATGCAATTAAGAAGTCAAACACCTTCAAGTTTGGATGAAGAGCAATTGCATTGTCTCAAGATTTAGTTCAAGAGAATCAACCAAGCTTTGATTAGGAAGCAATCTAAGGTTAAACTAAAGACTGTACGACTCGTAGAGAGATGTGATAAGATCTCATCTGCGACATGTGCATGAAATATGACCTCGTTTAGCTCGCTCAAGCTGCAGTCGGCTCTGAATGGGTATGTCCTTCTCCACATGGGAAAGCCAGATCTGAATCAAGATCTGCTGGCTTTCGGTGCTGTTCGATATCATCCTGCAAGATAAGTTTCAGTATCGCATTCCTATCAATTAATCATCAGGGTCTATCCCCGCATCGCATGCTGCACAGTAGGTTCCAGATGAGATTACGACCTCGATCAAGGGTCTCTTTGTCTTAGCCGTGCGTCAATCAAGGTTGATAGTATTCTGTTTTCGTAGGCTTGGAGACCGCTCTTGAGGAGAAAGCAGCAGGCACATGTGAATATCTCATGCTGTGAATGGATAATAATCAGTACCGGTGAGTGTAGCACGGGTCATAGATAATACAAAGTTCAATAGTTGAAGTCAGAAGAGAACATTTGGATGTCAAGATAGAGATGATCTGCGACTATAATATTACATGGCTCAGCCCGTGTCTACCTCGTCATTCTCGGCAAGAGATATTCTCCGCAATATGTCTCTCGAGGTCAATGATAATCCAGTTTCCGTCTTCGAATTGACCTATGATGAGCTGACCTGCAAGCCACGACAGCCACCCCCTCAGTAACGATGCGGCCTGTCCGGCAGATGTCCCCGCTCGTAGGCCTCATTGAGACCCTCAGCCAGCCTATATTACCATTTCTGTCCATCTGCAGCGCGAATTTGCAGTGCAGTTGTAGGCGGCGCTTTTAGTGTAGCTGTGCCGTGCTTGTCGATGCTGAGAAGCAAAAATTATAAGCTGTTGGCCCTAACTATGGAACGCTTCGGGCCGCAGCGATCCGTAAGGACTAACTAACGTGGCTTGCTGTGACGAAAGTCCGAGACACGGGCTGGCGCGAGGGGGATAAGACATGCAGACCGATTGACCTCCCGAATACGATCGGTCATTCGAGATACCTACTTCCCAGGGTCCTGTTTGACTCTCAATAAGACATGCTTCACAGAAAAAATCTTCCAAAATAAATGACGGGTTATTCACTGCCGCTGCTGGAGTAGGATGGAGACATTCGTCTCTGAGAAGCATTTTTGTGGTGTAGCTGACCACTACGCTAACGCTGTCATAAACAAGGGTTCAGCTCAGCTGCAGCTCAGACGCAAATCTTCTCCTATTACATCGAGCATGTCTTGCCAATGAGGGGTTGTAGCTTGGAGCTTTGACCGCTAGCTAAGCCGCAGCTTGAAACTAGCAAAATCATGCAGAAGACGGTCGCTGTATGTGACGACAATTGGCTACGGAGAGAATATCAGCTTGCAGCATACCTTGAGCGTGCATTCCAATGGAAGAGGATATTCACGATCAGCAATGTAGTGTCTTGTACATGAGAAGAAAGACGGAATAGAAGCATGAGGCATGAGATGGAAGAGAGTGATAAGATGTATAAAAAGATCAACCTGCCCCTCGAGATATCTCATTCACTCCCTCATCACTCACTCACTTCTCAACACAACACAATTACCCTTCAACCCAAAAATCTCTATTCAAGATGTTTGTTTACCAAGGAAAGATGAACTGGTGGACGTACGCCATAAACGAGACTTTCGTCGTCGTCCTCCCCAACGGCCCAGTCCGCGTCGGCGACAGCGTCTATCTCTTCTGGAAATGGACCGTCGATGCCAAGGGCGTCAAGAACGGCAATGTCTTCCAGACCATCAGCGTTGACTCAGTAACACAGACCAGTGCCACTGATGTGACATTTGTCCTCAAGGGCTCCTGGTACAGCTTCACCGTCACCACAAAGGGCGGCTATGAGAACATCAGCATCGTCATGAGAAACCCCAAAGGTGGCGTCAGCGACCCCATGCCTCTGAAGCGAGAGTGGCAGTCTGACAGGGAGCTCACTGGCACTACTCGCATCTGGACTGGAAAGTTCAAGTGGATGAGCTTTGCGAAGGATGAGCACGCCATCTTCATTGTCCCTGATGGCTTTGGAGAGGGCAAGCCTGTTATCTCGACTTGGCAGTGGACCAAGGCTTCCAACGGCAAGACGAAGGAGCCATCTTTCCGCGCCGAGACTCAAAAGAATGTCACTGGGCTTGGTACTGATACTGTCAAGTTCTCGTACAAGTCTTACTATGATATCAAGTGTACCTGGGATGGTAAGAAGGACCAGCTTGATGTTTGGGTCACAGAGGGCGCCCATAGTGAGGATGTTGGTGACATGATCCGCTCTGCCATCATAGAGCGCTCAACTCACTCTCAGTATGTATCCAACTCGGCACATGGTAGTTTTGCTAACTTTTCAACAGTGACTTCAACCCTCCTTTTCCTCCTCCTACTAAGAGCGAGTGTGACCACTATCTCCCCCAGCCCCAAGCTTCAATCCCTCGTCTCGTCTGCCCTCTGCCGTTCCCCAAGGACCTCCTTGAGACCCTCGCACACACTGCTGCATACGTCGACCAGTGCGGTTACCTAGCCAAGTATGCTCAAGATGTACGTTCAATTCTTTCATCTATAATTCGACACATGCTCACACTTCTTAGCGCTTCGCTTCCCTCGATGCCGATTACCACTTCTCCCTTGAGCAGATCAAGGCTCTCAAGATTGAGATCGAGAACATCAACAAGACCAAGGGTGAACTTACCACTGACCGTGATGCCGCCATCGCCAAGGCTCAGAAGCTTCAAGAGGCTCTGGATAAGGCTTTGAAGGATGGTGAAGGTTACCAGAAGGAGATCGCCAGACTCAACAAGGTCATCTCTGACGATAAGCTCAAGGATGCCGAGGCTCTCAAGGTCCTCGAGAAGACTCGTGCCGATCTCAAGGCCTCCCAAGAGCAGTGCTCCAAGCTTCAGGCTGAGGTCGCCCAAAAGAATGCTAAGATCGCCGAGCAGGGCGCTACAATCAGCAACCTCCAGAAGATCATTATCACTCTCGAGACTACCATCGCCCAGCTCCGCGCCGAGATTACAGTCAAGACCAACGAGAACGAGAAGCTTGCCAAGGCCAACATCACCCTCGAGGGCCAGAAGAAGGATCTCGAAGGTTCCGTCAAGGACCTTCAGGATGAGCTTGCTCGCGCCCAGGCTCGGATCAAGGATCTCCAGGACACTGCCAAGAGCCACGCGGCCAAGGACAAGGAAATCCGCGATGCCAAGGCTCGCACCGATATTGAAGCTGCCAAGTCGGAGGAGGAGGCTGCTAAGGCTCTGGGTGAGGTTGAGAAGTACAAGCAGTGGGCTTTCGACAACAAGGTTAAGATCGACCTCTCCAGCTACTGAAGCCAGAGGCTCCTGCCGCTGCACTTGGTGCCAATGGGTGTTTCGTGCCATAGGGTGTTGAGACATTGCTGGGTTGTAGGTGCCATCTGCTTGGCGGCCTGGGAGCTGAAAAGGAGATGGGGTGTGGAGAGGGCTGTTTAGCTACTAAGGAGCCCTGATATCTAAACTTACTATATCTCCTTTGTTATCAACTTCGATTGAACCACGACTCAAGTGACTTACTGCATCAAGGGACATATGGTTGGTTTATTATATCAGTATATCACTAGGTCAAAGAGGATTAGCCGTGATGCAGTGTGATCGTTGTACTCGACAGACTATAAATCCATCCTAAAGAAATTCTATCCCGCGCTAGAGTATGCCATCTATCCCCTTCCAAATGAAATTCCGCCCAATGCACATGTGCTCGAAACAAACAAAATCCAATTCAAGCCTGATGTTTATCGCTGAGCGTTCTCCTCTATCACAGGCGCATCTGGGCCCTCAGCTCGAGACTTCTCAGCATCCATCTCCTTCTTGTGCTTCTTGCCGAGGAAAGGAAAGAAGAAGTAGGGATGGAAGATGGTCAAAGTCCATACAGCAATGAGAATCATGGCGCCATCGAGAATCAAGAAGGTTGTCTCGTTTTGCATGAGGCTGCTGCCCCAGCCCATCTGCATTTCAGGGATACTAGACAGCATTAGTACGAAGAGGCAAGGGCAGATCTGAAGGGGGCTTACCGGTAGATGCAACGGATGATGATGGCAATGTAAGCAACGGTCAGAGCATAGACAAAGATCTTGGTCTTCTTGTCACTTGCTCTGATGACCTTGACGTTTCCATTGGTCGATGATTCACTCTCAGTAGCAGTCTCATCACCAGCCCTGACAGCAGCACCATTCTTGATGGCATTGTGTCTCCTCCAGATATAAATCATCATCAGGCCACCACAGAAGATCATATTGGCCATCTGGAAGACAACGCCAGCAACAAGAAGACCAGATCCGACATCAAGCATGCCCTGGTCATTGTTGTCTCCATTAGTGGCAGCTGAAGAAACACCGCCGCCAGCAGCTTGGATGACAATAGAGAAGAAATCGGTGCCGACGAAAACCCAGGGATACAAGACAGGCTTGATGAAACTGTACTCTCGACCGTACCATAGCACAAGATGTTTGAAAGTGATCGAGATAGCAGCGGCGACAAGTGTTGGGCCGAGGATGAGAAGAACGAGTTGGATGACGAAAGCGTTGTAGACCCAGGGGTTTGAACTCATGACGATACGGCCGCTGTAGCCGATGAGTTCAAATATCGTCCCGATCGCAAGCCACAGCGTGTACGACCAAGTTCGCGCCTTGATGCCGAAGTACAGTTGCGGTATAAGCGCCAGCGCATGCGCCACGACAAAGAAAACACAAGCGCCTAACGTAAAAGTATCGCCGTAAAGTGACAACTCAGCAGGACATCGTTCGGAGATTCCATCTTTGCATGTTTCGTAACTCGGCGGAGGGTAGTTTGTGCCGTTGTAGGACATTTTGACGCAATCTGGGGAAGAAGTTTGAAGGAACCACTTTGTTTTCGTTATGTTGGAGGGCGAGTCGGATATAAAAAGATGGTGATTTTCTGGAGCATGGGGTCCGTGGGGCAGGCCATGGAGAATATTCAGCAGATATTTACGGGGAGGGAATGAGAATTGTGGACTTGATTACATTGCAGGGCGCAGTTGGACAGCCAAGACTTGAGAATATAAGCGAGGTGCAAATCGTTGGCTTGGCGTTGGGTCCTTCAATTCGCGAGTCTCTCTTTATATCAAGACAATACTATTCAGATCAGACCATTTAGCCTCTCAGTAGACATATACCTTAACTCTAAATACGAGTTAACCTTGATAGTTTATGAGAACACAAAGAACGACATCAATCAAGCTCATTTTCATTCTAAACGCGTATATCTTGGCATCGTCAGCACGGGCTAAACGACGCGTAGATAACTTGATAAGCTCGCATTCCCCGAACAGCCCGATTGGTCCGTCGAATGTCAACAGCTCGCATTTCTCGTTCCCCTCGCTTTTCTCGCAACGACATGCAGCCGTAAGATTACACGTCGTCTGAGGTCATGGGTATCCACATGTAAGAGATCGGAGGTTTCATTCTGATGTTATCCCGTATTTCCGGTCCAAACTTGACGGGCTAGAGTTTTTAAGCTTAAATTCGATAAAAGGCACAGTTTAGGCTATGGAAATAACAGAACCAATTGTCTGCTATTGCAAGCCAAGAGCCATTTCCTCGATCTTCTCCAACACCTCTTCTACAGCTGTTGAGTTACTAATCTGACCCCCACCGTCGATGTCCAAGCAAAACAACACAACATCCCGATACTAGGTCCCCATCATGCATGGATAGATTTGTGCACGTACTGCATTACATGCACGTACATGACAACTGACGTGATCTTCCTCGCAAGTTCGAAGCGCTGCTCGAGAGGATGCTATAATGGAATGAGCTCAATCTCATCTGGATTGCTGGGAGCTGGACGTGTGGCCGCAATGAGATCAAGAAGTGTCGTGGGTCTGGCCGCGTCGTCTGGGACAATCGCCAACTTGGGGACCTACTTGGTTGTTTGAAATCGACTGTGACGGTTGCCTGATTCATAGTAGCACACATGCGCGACGAAGGGGTTCCCGGATCAAGTGTGACCATCCTCTCTGACTTGCGCAGTCCATCCAAAATGTTGTTCCGCTTTCGGTCTGTCGGCGTTTGAAAGTCTTACGTAGTGCTCTTATATCTCCAGGCAAGCTCCCATCGGTTCCTTGCATCAGCAACCGGGCCTACAGGCTAACAGGAAGTAAGCCAAATCGAACGTGGTACCTTTCAGTCCATTGAAACAAGTCTTTGCTGATCCCTTGCATCTCAGCCTTTCCGTACAAGAATCCATGCACTTTATCAAGCGCCTTCTTTCCGAGCGAAGCTGTAAGCGCAGACATCTTACACCGAACGATAGTAGAGTGAATTTGAGCAAGACTAGGTTGGAGTGCAAGACAGATCTAGTTGAGAACGAATTTATCCGTCATCAGTATCTGTTCGGATTGAGTTGCAGCGTTGAATATGCGTGCAAAGTATTGCATTACAGGGTGGCCGAGCCACACAAGATCTTTGGAGCCTACCCGGCAGGAGAGAAAATATTCATAGTGAACTCCTTATTCCTCCTTAAGATAAGGATAGTTTATAACTTTGCGATTGGCGGTGCTGTATAATATGCCTTTTTGTAGCTCTAATTAATAATAAGAAAGACAGGCTTGTCATAACCAGAGTTTCAGCTAACGGTTAGCTGGAAGGACGAATGGTTCTTTTGCTAATTAATTGCATGGAATCACGGAATCATCAACATCAGGATTTGAGATCACTGAGATGGGATATCTGCTTTGTAGTGTTTTCATTCCGCGTTGATTATTTCTAGGAAATCGTCCCAGTTTTATTGACGCTCATGCAAGAACTCGGTAGGGAGGCGATTTGGATGGACAGCCTTGGACGGCACAAAGCAACAGGCTAACTCTCTTGCAGATTTAGTGTTAAGAAGATGGGCTATTTCATGACAAAGTGGCGCATCGGGCCGACAAAGCCGTTATTCTTCGGTGACAAAAGAACCGTTTTCGAAATGGACCAAGCCCAGAGCGGCCTCGCAAAATTCCTAACTGTCTGGGCGTCCGGAAAGGAAGCTCCAGATCTTCTCGACAATAGCAACATAGTCTATCTGGATCAGGCAGCTAGGATGAATTTAAGGTTCAGTCATAGCGCTATGCGGAGTGGCTTTTGACAAGGCGAGTCATCCTAGCTAGCCCTCGTCCTCCCACTTCCCGAAGATACAATCATAGGCTGCCAGCCATCGACGATTTACCACTTAAGGTACTGTGGCTGTCTGTCATTGGGACGGCGAATTAAAATAACCTGTATGTGATGACTGTGGCCACCAATCTGCAGGCGCTCCAATGGAACGAAACATCGAAACGGAACGAAACGGATCAGGGGCTGCCCTCAAGCGCAAACCTTATACGACGTAGAGCTATTCGGACCATAATTGAGTTCTTCTGGCCACCTACTGGAAGCAAACACCGCAACATTGCCAGTCTCGAAGAGACCTCAACACTACAAAAATGGATGTACTAATCTGTCTCTGTCCTCTAGTATATAGCAGCACACATCAAAGCAGAGCCATCTCCATTCAGCTCTAGGTTGCGAAGTGAAATTATAAATGATCGACACCATTCCAGAAATGTTCTAGCGAGCAACCCCGGCTCTCACTGCCGCGGACCGCCCAATGGTGATGCTGATCCGGCAGCTCTACCCTTCAGTAGCGCGCACGTGAAGGACGACGATCAGACCTAATCATACGACTCAGGCGGCTCAAAATAGCACCTGAAAGCAACTATCGTGTAGGAAATTGTCCCAGCGCCCAATCATATCGCCACATACGTCATGTTTCGGGGTGAATGAGGCCCGACTGCGATAAAAACACTAAGTATCCGAGTATTCGCTTCCTTATCCGCTTGGTTAAGACTTCAGCCGTTTCTGATTGACATTGCTTGGATGACGTTTCCTTCACTGTGAGGGATATCTCGAAGGCTTTGTAGGCAGGCTGGCAGGAAACGATCGCTGTGGCCATGCTCCGGGTGATCCTTTTGCCCCTTTTCTGTCACTAAGGTTGTCGGCCAACTTAAGTCTCGAAGGCCAGGATAGCCACTACGGTATTAGGCAACGTTACTTGGGGAAATTTGGTCACAGCCATCCATTTATGCCCAAGTCACTCGAGTTTGAAGTTCCATAGTGGCAAATCTGTCAATCCATACTCTGTTAGCGGTAGCTTGTGAAACGATTCATTGCATCGCCCGTTCCAACGGCTCGAAACACTCCACTTGATCTGCTCTGGGGGCGGGATTTTGTGGGATGCAATCGGAATGTTCTCTCGCGAGGTGCCAAGTTTAGCTCACGCCACCAAGAATGCCAATTTCACTCAGAATACCGGTATCTTGGAATAAGTAAATAGGGGAGACGGCGCTATTTACTCCATTCCCCCGCTGCCCGTCCTGCCGTTGTCGTTAAACGCTCTCTATTGTTCAACTGCCGCATCATGTTTCCAGTCCAGCAACCATTCCCTGACCAGCTGCCTTCCAATATGGACTATCACGCTTTGTTACATACCCAAATTTACGATTACTTCCTCTCAGCTGGGATGTATAGCTGTGGACAAGCACTTCTTAACTCCGATTATAGCCTGCGGCACCGGGTCATGCACGCTGCGGCTCAGCAATGCACTACCGAGCCGCGTATTGCCACACCCTCCCTACTAGACTCGGGTTTTGGGAGCTCATACTCGTCACCATGCGAGGAACCCTATCCCACGGATCAGGAGCATCTATCAAGAGCAGACACTGAGCCTGCACTTCTATACCAGTGGTTCTGCACTTTTTGGGATACCCTGAATTCCGCTCAAGCCCAAGCTACTAGTGTTCCAGTGCAAGACTGCTTGAGCTACCCGCCAGATCTACCTACACATCCTCTCCCGTCTGAGCCCACGATATGCCAAGACCTCTTTAGTCTCCAGTCGGTACGTGAAAAAGGAAAACTCTTCGGCTGCTCCGAGCCCTTTCTAATCTAAATCTTGAAGAGTTTAGATGTTATCGAGTCTCTATCTTCGGAAGTAGAGAGCTTCGAATTACATTGCGCCAGCTGGGCACCAAATACCCCACAGAGCGATACCGCATCGATATCGTCGAGAAAAAGAAAGGCAAATACAAAGGGATTATCGTCTTTTCAAAAGGTTCTGGGGGAGTTGATACATCATAACGAGGGAATAGTGAAAGACCTGCGGTCACAGGTGAAGGAAAACACCACGAAGCGTGGTTCAAAGCGGCCTCAACCTTAGACTTGGGAAATAGCAAATAAACAAATCTAGAATAACAGAATAGAGCTTGATAGGCCAAGCATTTGTAAATGTTACAATAGGAAACAGTCCACGTTCTCGACAGACCCATGATGTAGGGCAAGTTATTTCGATTTCCTCCCTCTGCAGTCCCTGTGTTGACCTGAGCTCGAAATTCGGAACCTCTCTGATGGGATGACCCAACAAGTTGGCCTTCTTTCTCTTTACGTTTCACTGTCCATTCTTCTGGATGAGGCTCTCATCCTGGCTAGTCTCAGGATTGTTTACCGGATGATCCTTAGCAGAAGGATAGCCTGTGGAGGTAGACTTTAAGTGGCGTTTGTCAATGGACTCGCTTCTCGTATTCTGAGGCTTAGCTACAACAGGGGAAACTTGAGAATAAAGTCAAGTGCACATCTAAAAACAGCATTGCCTTATTCATATGGGGTAATGGAGTTTGCCACAGCTTCATCTTCGGTCATTGGTCAGCGCAAGTTAATTAGCTTATCCGGACTTGTTAAAGTGTCACAGGCCCCAACTTGAGGGGAAGCTATTCGCAAAATCGGCCCAAGAAACAGAGGTTGAAGTACTGATTAGCTAGAATTGGCCTGAATGACTGAACATTCAGACTTGAGATAGGAAGACACGATGACCATGGGGTCAGCCAAGCAAAGTGTTTTGCCTTGCCTCAAGATGACAGCAGCCTGTTGCCTCAGTCCACGAATTGCTGATAAGGATGGAACCAGCCGTGCTAATCGATAAGATAGATAAGATAAATAATCCTTATCCTTATCGATGTCTGGGCCACTGAGGATGCGATCTGCTGGAACCGGCCCGGTCGTGATACTGAAGCTATTACTCTTGAGGCCTAGCAAGCTGAATCCGAAAAAAGCCCGACCGTGATTGATCCGGACCGGCAATACTATAATCCCCTTCTAGAAGACACAGGAACACACCAAATCCGAATACCGAACGCCGGGGCTCAATATCCGTATTATCTCAGAGCCTCATTGAGCTTAAACATCAACAACAAGAGTCGGCATTACCGGATGACGTACAGAAGCTTTGGACTCATTTCGCTTGAAAATTCTCTCTTTAATGGTTATAAGATGCGGCTCTGTTCACGATGACGAAGCGTATTTTGGTGGTTATTTGTATGATTCAGCCACAAGGCATTAAAGATCATGGCAACCAATTCTAACTCATCACAGAACACCAGCGACGATAATCTTCCACAAAAAGAATTCGCCTTTGTTCAACATGAGAGCAATAAGAGAGAACTTCGAAGCCATGCTATGCGGGAGCATTGGAAGAACAGACGACAGACGATGAACGAGGAGAAGCAAAAAAGACAGAAGCGCACGCAGCATATGCTATTACCGACTCCCACGACGCAATCGACAGTGTCTGACGAGAACTCTGAGTCCTCCAGCTCAGTACTCAACACCAATGCCTCATCTGAAACAGCATTGATACCTAACAACGAACGTCAATCAGAATTAGAAGGCATTCCCAATCAGATACTTTCAGGGGTGAATCTGGCCTTGAGGTCGAGCAGGCTTGACCCTTTCGAGCAGCTGCCCATGAAGCTGTCGGTCACACACCACAAGCTTCTCCATCACTGTGAGTCTCACAAACTCAACAAATCAGCAAGTGCTTACCGTCAACAGGGTTTAGCGCTCACGCCGCTATGATGTTTGGACCGTCCCTTGATGGGGCCTTCAGTCCTATGCGCGACGTATGGCTGCCCCTTGACCTGTCTAATCCAGCATCGTTCAATGCACTCATGGCGCTTTCAGCTGCGCATCTCTCCCGGATGCAAGGGTTCAGTCAATCAGAAGTAGCGCTGGAGTTCAAGAGCGAAGCGGTGAGGATCGTTCAGCTTTGGATGCAAGATCCGGCGCGTGCAGTGTCAGACGATGTCTTGGCTGCGATCCTACGTCTCTTGACCTACGAGGTATGTCTGGCTATGTTTTTACTTGAATCTAGAATGCTAATGGCAGGAGGTTTAGAGGTACTGGGGAACTGAGGCTGAGTGGATCATCCATCACAAGGGTCTGATGAATCTCGTCGAGGCTCGCGGTGGTATAGCGGCACTCAGCAGTAACTGGAGGCTTGAGCTAACGACGTTCTTGTGGGCCCCTCATTTCTCCTTTCTTTTGTTGAGATGCTAACATTCCCAGGGTCTCGTTGATGGCAAGACCAACTTGGTTCGACTGTTCCAATCAAATCCAAGAACTTCTCACTCATACTTCGGAACTCTCATTACATCCAGTTTTAAGAAACGAAAGCGATCTACGAAAGCTTCGGAGTCTATGGCTGGTTTCGTTCATCCAAGACATTGGCACATTTCGAATGAACCTCCTCAGGACCACCCCGGTGCATTACTCGGCGTTTCACGAAGCCATCTTACTACTAAAGGCTCACCGCCAAGATCACGAATTGGAGACTGGCCGCCCGGAGCTCTGCAGCGACTTGGAATTCACCCGGCTAGCCTGCTTGCTGTTCATCTGCGTACTCTTACAGAAATCGCCATTCGAATCGCCGCACGACGCTGGAACCTACCAAGAAGGAGGCTGGAGCTTTCAAAGGCTGGATAATCGGAATCTGCTTAACTTCTGCCTTGAGGCAAACCACCCGTCCTGGCATGATTCGCTCGAAAGTCTGAACAGTATTCTGTTCTTTCACTTCACTGCTTCGGAAGGCACAGGGCTAGATCCAGATTACGTTCGCAACATGACGACAGTCCTTTCTTCTCTCGGTGGTGGTGCACGATACGCTGTGGAGAGATGTCTGCTGGAGATTTTATGCCGAGCAAGCAGCGGTGAACGATGTGTTTTTGAAGAGAAATTCACCCCTGATATCTTATTATCAACGATATCTGGCCAGTGAAATCGCTTCGATAAATTCATCTGGATTCTGGACGCTATGTCTCCGTGCTTGGACTAGGTGTGCAATTTCAGGGTTGCAGAGTCGATAGGACTCACGAGCTTCCAAGTAGCTACTTCTAGTTAGCTATGAAATGAGAAACGCCGTTTACCGGCTTCAAACGGCTTTGGAATCTTCAACATGTGGACAAATGCACGTCAATATGACAAAAGGGGGGCATTAAGGTATCTTCCTTCACATGACTAGGGTGCGAATGTTGAAGCATGGCAGGGTTTGTTCAAGGGATCTTCAGTTCATAACATAGGCTACATGTGAATATTGCTCTAGGGATCGCGGACTCAGCGCCTTCATGCTGGCAGATCACAAGCCCTTCTGATTCAGTATCTCTTGCTGCGAGGTCTAAAGTGAGCCCCTGTTAGAACTCCCCTAGCTGAGACAGTCCACAGGCTTGAACCCCTGTATGGATCGCTTGACCGGATTTGGTAGCACTACTCAACCAATGATCTGCTTCTAAACATCTGTCACAGCTCAGAAGACGTTGTGATATGAAGGTTAAGATTTTTATGTTTTCTTTTCAAGCGAAGGTCCAGGGATTGGTCGTTGACGCCCCAGGGAAAGATACCAAAATTGTTGAAGGCTGCAAAAGTGTTGAGAAGTTGTTGCAACTCCAGCTTGTTTTGAAGCTCCCTTCGGACTTGTGTTCTTTAACAGTTGAATTTGCATTGGCGTTGAGAATCAACCAAACGAACTTCGATAATGTTGAAAAACGTACTTCTATTTTGAGCATATTTGTTTCCGACTTACCAGATTTGCAAAGCGTTAGAGATGAAGCCCAAACCCCATGGACACTGAATAGGTGCTTACTTTTCAGTTACTCTCAGCATTTCCAGGATTATCTTGTTTGAAGACGAGACTTCACGATTCTTGAAATCTGCAGAAGTCCGCTCTTAAATTAGTTTGAGCTGAACGAAATTTCTCAATCCGCTGACTTGATGTCACGCCAAGACACCCCTCGTAAGTTTTAGCAACTAGCTAATCAAGTATTTATGCCTTCGCGCTGTCATTGTATCCATCATCAAGGTCTCGCAACTTGGAAACCATTCCTGGCGATTCTATCACAAGCCAATGTTAACCATTTGGCGATGAGTAACTTCCTCAATGTGATAGGCGACAGGCTCTGTTACTGATACTTGAGCAAGAAACATTCACACACTATCGAAATCTTTTTGCTCCATCTCCTCTTTACGTAACGAGCCCATGCTTTACCTGTATGAAAAGCTTCATACAGAAATCGCTAGTGGCTTCCAGGATGTTCTGTGGCTTACACGTCTCATTGAGCAAGTAGTCTTACCCAAGCCAGTGGTTAGCGGGACCGGCATTCGGAATCCGGTGATGGTTGGCGATCATTTCTCGTTCTAATGGACAACTGATCTACGGCCTTGCATTAGCTCAAGCCACACGGTGATATCAAGGGACACAGATGGCATTACGTCGGCTTCACTAACAGGACTTCAATTGCCGAGCATGCCACGAAGGATGATGTTCAGCTGCAAAGGTACAAGACTAATCGTGTCACTTTCTACTTATCAGTCGAATGGTTTTCAGTAGACAGTATAGTCTTGGCAGCACTACGGGCAGTTTGTATACTCTCAATAGGCTTATCGTCATCTTGTGTAGTCAGGTTCGAGGATCAAACATTAACAATCACGGCCAACAATGCAGCAGAGAAGCCAAGAGGCACTTGTGCTGTGTTACGAGAAAGTGGTTTTCTACTCAAGAGATATAAGAAGCCTTTAGTTCCTCCATTAGTGACAGGACACTTTACTGGATTTTCATCAATTACTTTGTCTGTTTGTGCGTTTTATGTATACTTACGAAGCTATGGCTTCACTTCCCATAGTCTCAGCTCTTTTGCAAATCACGGAGTACCAACCATCCTTACATGTGCACGCACGGGATAACGATCAATACCATTTGGGGACATGTTATGTGGACACTCTTTACAGACGACAAAGCTGGCTAGATCCTGCGACGCGTTGTTGACGAACAAACAATATTGTTACTGGTTAAACAGTCTTTCTGAACTTGGCAATTGACAGCAACATTCCCTGCTCATCTTTCAGCTGGACTGATCCGAAAGATCCGACGATATCTTATCTAAGATCAGTTCCTATGTTGGGGTAAGAGAAAAGGCAGGGGTCACGCCTAGGGCTGACAGCTATAGTTTGGCGCATTAGAGAGGACTAGCCATTGGATACGAGTTCCATCAAGGTTTACAGGTCCTTACAGGCCCTCATTTGTATGTTGCATTATGAGTTCTGGCAAGACTACTCAGCCAATCGCGTATTAGCTTCTGCATCGGTTCTTGTTTGTTCAGTAGACCGAGGATGCAAAGGACACAGGATAAGATGTTAACCAACAGGCATATAAGTAGACTGACACCTACGTCCTATTGCTTCCCAATCATCACTACAATCAGCAACTTCAGATCTCGGTATATCCTCTTACATTCACACAACCAACCATGGCTGTCAAGAACGGTGCTTATTTCGACTTCATCATCGTCGGAGGCGGTACAGCCGGCAACATCGTCGCCGCCCGCCTCGCCGAGAACCCCAATGCCCGAATCCTTGTCGTCGAGGCAGGTATCGGAAGCTCCAAAGACAACGAAGAGATTCGTACCCCAGGACTCGCAATGGACATTCGAGGCAGCAAATACGATTGGGCTTATAAAACAACCATGATCAAACGCAACGACTATGAACGTATTGAAAAACCTAATACTCGTGGTAAAGCCCTTGGCGGCAGTTCTTCCCTGAACTATTTCTCTTGGGTGCCTGGCTCGAAGGGAACATTCGATATGTGGGAAGAATACGGTGGTAAGGAATGGACTTGGGAACCTCTCGTTCCTTATCTGAGAAAGAGTGTGACATACCATGACGACGCTGGATTATATCCCCCAGAACTTAAGAAGATTGGCGCAGGAGGACCGATTCCAATTGCTCACGCAGAACTCATGCCAGAGATGAAACCGTTCAGAGATCTTCTCACCAAGGCTTGGAAGTCTACCGGCGAGCCTGTCTCTGAGAACATTTTTGACGGGACGATGCGCGGCTTGGTTCATAGCGTCAACACGATTTATAAGGGAAGGCGATCGGGCAGTTTCCTTGCGGTGGCGGATAAGCCGAACATCACTATCTTTCCTGAGGTTCACTCGAAGCGGTTGATTATCGACCAAGCGGACCGTACTGCCAAGGGAGTGACTGTCATCACAGCCTCTGGGGAGGAGCTTGATCTCTATGCTACCCGCGAGGTTATCGTATCTCAGGGCGTGTTCGAGACACCAAAGCTCCTTATGCTCAGTGGTATTGGGCCAAAGGCTGAGTTAGCCAAGCATAACATCCCCTTGCTCGTCGACTCGCCTCATGTCGGCCAGCATCTTCTGGATCATCCAGGTGTTCCCTTCGTCCTCAAGATCAAGGACAGCTACTCCATGGATAATCATGTCCTTCGCAAGGGCGCTCTTCAGGACAAGGTCATGTCAGCTTATGCCAATGGACATGCTGGACCAATGGGATCACCCTTCCTCGAGATGATTGGATTCCCTAGGATAGATTCATACCTTGAAAAGTCTCCCGAATACCGCGCTGCAAAGGCTGCGAATGATGGCCTCGATCCATTCTGTCCTTATGGTCAGCCCCATTTCGAGCTTGACTTTATTCCTCTCTTCGGCAGTGCTTTCCAATGGCATTTCCCTCATCCTAACAAGGGTAGCTACATGACAGTCATGGTTGACCTCGTCCGTCCTGTATCTGAAGGAGGCGAAGTCACCCTCAACAGTGCTGATCCTCTGCAACAAGCCAATATCAACCTGAATTACTTCAACAACGACCTCGACATCATCGCCATGCGCGAAGGAATCAGGTTCTCTTATGATGTACTCAAGAACGGTGAAGGGTTCAAGGACATCGTTGAGGATGAGTACCCTTGGGACATGCCACTTCACGATGACGAGGCTATGAAGAGGACAGTTTTGGATCGGTCACAGACTTCGTTCCATCCTTGCGGCACAGCTCGTCTCGCCAAGAGCATTGAACAGGGCGTGGTGAACCCCAGTCTTGAGGTGTTTGGGATCAAGAACCTTCGCGTTATTGACGCTTCTGTCATCCCTGTTATTCCGGATTGTCGTATCCAGAACTCGGTTTATATGGTGGCTGAGAAGGGCGCTGATGCGATCAAGCGAGATCATACGGATCTCTACCATTGAGTGGAACTTGGAAGTTCTAGATAGCGTAGCAGGCTGACAATTGCGCTTTTATAAATCAGTTCACCAAGTCTATGTTATACAAACGTCTTGCATTGGAACCATAATTGCGCAATCTTATCATCTGAGGGACAAAGTGGTACACTCATCGGATAAACATGCGTGCTTCGAGGTTCATAGACTTTCGGTGTCCTGCACACTGACGATTGAGGAACTAGGAATATTTTGGCTCCTCTCACGATGTAACAAGCGGTGATCACCATGTTTGCCGTTACCCGCGGCAGGCCGAAATCAAGTGCCGCATAGCCACTCGAGTCAGCTGTCCAAACAAAAGTCCAAATTACCCTACACCTCCCAAGCAAGCTAAAAAACCCCTCGCACACAGGGATGCAATGCCAAGCAATGCACCGACCACCTGCTCGTGATGACAATGACATCATAAATCTCGATAGGCTCAGGGAACAACTAATCCATGTCAATTGGCGATTTCGTAAACTCGCCTCCCTCGCGTTCTGCCTCAGCGACAGGCCATGTCGTATCATTCACACCAGAAACCAGAGCTGAGAAACAGAGGAAATCCCAGGCGTGGGCATCCGCCTCTAGCAAGTTTTCTTAGTGCCACTTGGTGCCTGGACCCTGATATGATTGCCTGGTTCGGAAAATTTACGCCAAACACCATTGGCTCTACCGAAAAGACCCCATCGCCACCCCCAGAAGAGCTTGCATTGAAGCTCTCAGCGTTAGAAACAAAATAGAAACCGCAGCAAACTCTCTTTCACTCTAGAGCATTAACGAAGAATCTGGATCTTGAGGTCTTGCCGTCATCGATGCAAAGCATCTTCAGCCCTGTGTGACGCGTCCTGACGCCCTGTGACTCTCAATTTTTACAAGGGGCAGTTCAATGCGACAAATGCTGGTTTAACGGAGACAACAGAGCCTCTAATTGGTGCATCGGCTCTGGTATTTATTTAGATTGGCTGCTTTTTTATGAGTGAGGCAAGGTTAAAACGGCGCGTCGGGTGAACGGCGAGAAAGAAAAAAAGTTAGTTGCCATGCGACGTCAGCAATTGGAGGATGCGTATACGAGAGAAAAACAGGTTCTTAAGCGCGATTAGCAATGGGAAATGCCGGATTGGAGATGGGAGAAGGGGTCTGTTGTGTTCTAGCCTTTGGCGGGATACCGAATGCAGCAGTGAGAGAGCAAAGGAGAAGAGAAGAGAGGGAAGAAAGAAAGCGAGCGAGAGGGAATAGAGAGAAATCTTGTTTGTTGTTCAGAGGACAGAGGCTAACAGCGGCTTCATGCTACAGTGAATGGGGGGAGACGTCCGCCTCCGATGGAGCTGAGTCCGCCTCCGCGACGTCGAGTCGGTGAGCAATAGAGGCCAACAGCTCTGATTCGCGTGTTTCCGAAATGACAGATCGCTTCGTTTGCATGTGAGCGTCGGTTTCATGACGATGCTGTACCCGTCTTGAGCCTAGATCCAATTCATAATTTCATGCACTGCCCTGCCCTGCCCTAAAGACACTTGGCCCCCGATCGTACACGACGCTATGACCATGCCAAGACGGCTACGCCCACGTCAAAATGCTTATTTCGAGGACCTTATTTTCCGTGCCTTTTCGGGTCCGACCAAGATGCAACGTGAGATTCCAGGGTCCAGGCCAAGGATATTCTCGCTCATTCTCTCTCTCAACGAACGTGGCAGTGTGAAAACCAGGAGCTTGGGTGCTGGGTCGGTGCTCGGTTCCAGTTGGTGCTCGTTCCAAAAGTTCCCTTGACAAACGGCTTCTTCCAACGTGGTTAGTCAGGACCACCCACGTCAGATCCCTTTTTTTCTGGTCTCCCCTCATTGCAAGTCCCAGCTCGTGCAGAACAATATGAGCCAAATACCTGCACACACCAAGATACTGTGGAGTCGGGGCTGAGTCCCCACGCTGTAGTGATATCACAGACTGCACTACTGAGCTAACCTACCTACGGCACTCATTTCCACGGTCCACTCCCCCGTCTCCCCTTTTTGCGCCCGTCAGCCCACCCCCCGGCTTGTAGTCCCATACCAACACCTACCGTCAACCACACGATATTATCGCTGGCGGAGCATGTACACCTCTTGTATAGCCTCACTTACAACTACAATTCACCACGTTTCAGCACCAAAACTGCGGTATTTTACGAGCGCTTGTTTTTGTTTTTTTCGATGGATACTCTCTTATTGCGAAGAGGCCTCGTAGGAGATGATCACGGGCTGTAGAATTGTCTAGACCTCCCTGTTGGTTCCTGTATTAATACCACTCGTAGCTGTGCCTCGTACCTGGAATTCCTCTCATCTTCTCACACTGCTTCTCTCTCTCTGCATCTTTCTCCCCGTCCTTTCACACTTCCTCGTGAAGTCCTTTGCTCAACATGGCTGATCCTGACATCCGTGGGACCAAGGAGTCTGATCCTGAAGCTCAGATCCAACGCATCACCTTCCAAGACGGTCCTGAGCGCGGCCGTGAAGACCACGATGCACACCGCCTCGGCCGCACGCGCTCGCGCTCCCTATCCCGCCGCCGCTCACACTCTAGCTCTCGAAGCCGTATCCATCCTACCTCTCCCTACTCCGGCGTGCAGATCGAATACCGCACCTTGTCCATCCAGGTCACCGAGGCGAAGCAGACCGAGCCCACGGAAGACTCCAAAACAGCGGGTGGGCAAAAGACGGACGAGGATTACTTCTCGAAACTGCAGTACCATGAACTTCAGACGGAGCAGTTGTGCCAGCAGCTCAATGTCGATGTCGGCGCTGGTCTGTCTGAGAGTTCGGCTGCGACGCGTCTTGAGCGCGATGGAAAGAATACGCTGCCTCATCCCAAGACGAACTACATCAAGCGGACGCTCAAGTACATCTTTGGTGGTTTCTGTTCGGTTCTCTGGGTCGGTGCCATCATCTTCTTTCTGTGCTGGCAGCCCCTCAGCAATCCCCCCTCGAACCAAAATCTATCCCTCGCCGTCCTCATCCTCATCGTCATCTTCCTCCAAGCTGGTTTCTCCGCTTTTCAGGACTGGTCTACAGCCAAGACCATGAATGCCATTCTTGACCTGCTGCCTTCTTTTGCGATGGTCAAGCGTGATGGCGAACTCAAGAGTCTTCCTACCATTGGTCTTGTCGCTGGTGATGTTGTTCATCTCAAGGTTGGCGACAAGGTTCCCGCTGATCTCCGAATCGTTAGCCACTCTGGTGACATTCGCTTCGATCGATCGGTCCTCACTGGCGAGTCTGATGAGATTGAGGGTGCTGTCGATGCAACTGATGCCAACTTCCTTGAGAGTCGCAACATTGCCTTCATGGGTACTACTGTTATGAATGGTAACGGTATTGGTGTTGTCATCCTCACTGGTGGCCGCACTGTCATGGGTCGTATCGCCACTTCGACCTCTGGCGTCAAGGACTCAGCTGCCCTTATCCAGCGTGAGATCACTCGCTTCGTCATGATCATTGTCTGCATGACCATCATCCTTGCCCTTGCTATCCTCCTCACTTGGGTCGGTTGGCTTCGCGTTGACCATAAGGCATACATGAGTGTTCCAGCCATGCTTGTCAATGTCATGGCATGTGTCGTCGCCTTCATCCCCGAGGGTATGCCCGTCGCTGTCGCCCTCACACTCATGATGGTCGCTCGTCACATGAAGGCAGTCAATGTCTTGCCCAAAGGTCTATCAACTGTCGAGACACTCGGTTGTGTGAACGTCATCTGCTCCGACAAGACAGGTACTCTTACACAGAACCAGATGTTTGTCAGCTCAGTGGCCTTTGTGGACAAGCAGTTTGACTCTTCGGATGAGTTCCAGCACTTGCTTCATGGCAAGGAAGTCAGTGAACCTGCTACAGCTCTTCAAAACGCTGCCCTTCTCTGCAACGATGCATCCTTCGACCCTACCACCAACCATCTGCCCCTCCACGAGCGCACCATCCAAGGTAACGCTACCGACAGCGCTGTCTTCCGCTTCGCTGCCTACGGTCCCTCTGGCGATAGCTTCCGCAAGACAGTCCCTCGTATCTTCGAAGTCCCCTTCAACTCCAAGAACAAATGGATGCTCACCGTCTTCCAATCCGACGATGAACGCGGTGCCTATCGCGTCATCATCAAGGGCGCTCCTGATATCCTCCTCGCCGGATGCACCAAGTACTGGTCCGCAGAGTCCAACTCCGTCGAGACACTTACCCGCGACGCGCGCATCAAGTTCCAAGAGATCCAAGATGACGCATCGCGCCGCGCCGAGCGTGTCATCGTCTTGTGCGAAAAGTTCATCACCCCCCGCGCCGTCGCTGGCACAAACAGTTTCAGCGATGAGATCACCCACTCTGCTATCCAAGACCTCACCGTCGTCGGTATGCTTGGCATCATTGATCCTCACCGCCCCGAGATTCCCGCCACCGTTGAGCAATGCCGTCGCGCTGGTACCCGTTTCTTCATGGTCACTGGTGATTACGCCCTCACAGCCGCAGCCATCGCTCGCAACACTGGTATCTTCTCCTGCCAACAGGACCCCGACACCATCGACACTCTATACACTGGCAATCAGATCACTGAGAGCGAGAAGCCCAAGCGTAAGGCCAGGAAGGGCGACCGCGCTGAGATTATCAAGCGCAGCTTGCTTCTTGAAGGTGCGAACCTCAGCCGATTGAGTCAAGAGGACTGGGATGTTGTCTGTGCTTATGAGGAGATTGTCTTTGCGCGAACTACACCTGAGCAGAAACTCCGTATCGTCACTGAGCTTCGAGAGCGCGATAACGTTGTCGCTGTCACTGGCGATGGTGTTAACGATGCCCCCGCCCTTCGAGCCGCTGATGTCGGTGTCGCTATCGTCACCGGTAGTGATGTCGCCATTGAAGCTTCTGACCTCGTCCTCCTTGATCGCTTCGACTCCATCATCGATGCCATGCGCCTCGGCCGTCTTGTCTTCCAGAACCTCCAGAAGGTCATCTCATACCTCCTCCCCGCGGGTAGTTGGTCCGAGATCTGGCCCGTCATTCTCAACGTCTGGTTCGGTGTTCCTCTTCCCCTGAGCGCATTCCTCATGATCATCATCTGTGTCTTCACCGATCTCTTCCTCAGTCTCTCCCTCATCATGGAGAAGGAAGAATTCGATCTTCTCTCCCTTCCTCCCCGCAACCACAAGCGCGATCATCTCATCAACAGAAAGATCTACACCCAAGCTTACCTCTTCACCGGTTTCATGGAGACCATCACTGCGCATGCCATGTTCTTCTTTTACATGTGGAAGTACGCCAAGATGCCCGTCTCGGAGCTCTTCTTCCTCTTTGAGGGATACACTGAGGGATATCGCGGCTACACTGCTGCTGAGCTCACCAAGTTCAACAACACTGGACAGTGTGTTTACTTCGTCACTCTCGTCTTCCTCCAATGGGGCAACATCCTCGCCGTGCGAAACCGTCGCTTGAGTATTTTCCAAGCCAGCCCTCTCAGCAAGGCTCATCGCAACCCGTGGTTGATCCTCAGCATGCTCATCAGTTTGTGCATCGCCATCTTCGTCACCGAAGTACCCGGCATTCAGAACCTCTTCGACACTGAGTCTGTGCCAATTGAGTTCTGGCTCATTCCTATTCCCCTTGGACTTGGTATTCTTATGGTCGATGAGCTCAGGAAGTTCGTCGTGAGGACATATCCCAAGTCCGTCGTGGCAAGGATTGCATGGTAGAGTTTCGGAGTGAGCGATTTGAACAGCGGGTTATTGTTAGTCATATAGAAATAATAAAAAATTTATATTTCAAGATACCTTACGTTTGATCGACGTCACAAAGACGTCGCTTAGCCCCGTTTAAAACCGCCAAGTGTTGCCGTTCCGCTGTTTTGATGGCCCTTTTCCTTTGTCGGTCAATTACTGATCCCCAGTTGACCCACGGAGTTTTGACATGAGTTCCCTGCCGCTCACGCGACTCAAAGGTCCATGCGTAGAGGCCATACTTCTATTGGCGCTCAGCTGAAGATAGGGCTGTCGAGATGAGCTGTCGCTAACTGGAATCCTACCCAGATCGACGCCCAATTCTTCATGACCCAAGACTCTGGAAAGCGTTGGGCTGATGCTGGCATTCTTCCCCACAAGCCCAGTATAAATTCTTGCACAGAGTTTCATCTAATACCGCAAATACGGGATGTCGCTGCCTTGGCAGACCCGCTAACGTAAAGGTCCGAGAGCGCCCCTGAGGCTAGGGTCGGCAATTAAAATTCCCATCAATGCCGGACTTGATCAATAAATTTATTTTTGACACTGAATACGAGATTGAGTCAATACTCGCGCAGACCAGACACAATGTCTGCCATCGTCAACAAGATACACACCGCGCCAGCTGCAGCGGCCTTTATATCAATCGGTCTGTTCCAGGGCATCACAGTGACACTTCTGATGAGGTAAGGTTCAAATTTTCAGCGCTGTTTTCATCCACTGACCTCAGATTGCAGCGTTGTCCTTTTACAATGGCAGGAGTACGCTAGACCTACAGTGATCCAAGTCCCTCGCGGCTACAGCATCCCAACTAATTTTGCCATTTTTATTTTTGGCTTCATTTTTCATTTGTTGTTCATGTGGGATGCCATCCGGTTAAGGAGTACGGCCCAAGCGGTGCTTGCGTGCGTGATCAACGCGGGTTTTTTACCCCTTGCTATTTTCCAGCGACGGGATATCGCGGAGGCTATTGAGTCGTTCAAGACCTCGACAGACTCTAATGGCGACCATTTGGTAAATACTGACATGGATATTTGGCCTGTAATTGGCAAGATCTTACTGGTTATTCCTATCATTATTGCCGTCTGCACCTTAGTTCTTCCTATCAGTGCTTGGTATCTGAAGCAATATTTCTCATGGCAGTCATATCGCAACGTCGGTGCAGATGCAAAGATGAGAAAGATACGCATTATCTACCACGTATGTCAACTATCACCGAGCCTGACCATCGCTAACCTGATGACTAGATCTTTGCAATGCTTGCCAAAATGGACGTTTACTTCATCATCTGCTTCGATCTGATCTTTTGCTTCCCCGTTCTCGGAGGAATTCGCAATGGAGGCACCAGCTTCATTATCAACATCGCCCTTCTAGGTGTTGCACTCGCCGTCATCGCCGTGTCCATAATGTTCAGCAAGTCAGAGAACCGCATTGGCATGTGTTTCTCTATAGTCATGTATCTCGCAATGCTTGGCTACTTGCTTTATCTGGTGATAGATGCACAGTTGGACAAGAGAAGGAGGAGCGGAGGTTCAATCGACTCTTTCACCGCATTCGGTTGCATGGGCATCTTATCCATATTCATGACAGCGATATTCGCCATATTATGCTTGAGAAACTTCTTTGGAGGCTTGAAAGAACATCTGGGAAAGCATGAAGAAGCGTGGGATCCTCATGGAAGTGCCAAGGATTTTGAGCTTGGTAACGATATCAACTTTGAGTACAAGAGCGTGCCGAGCGTTCGAGATCTGGATAGCTAATGGTATCAATCACGAGGAATAAGATGCTGGATCAGAGAAAAAGACGGTACTGGGGAGACTAAAATGGAGGCTTCCAGTGGATGAATACTGTCAAATACAACAATCACAAAGAAGCACGCCATGATCTTCATATAGAGACTACATATAATACACTAATAAGAAGTCACGTATAATAGACGAGCCTTTGATGTATCAGATAGCCTAAGGCTTTGCGAATGATACTCAAAAATATTTACTCTGGAACAACATCGAGGTTGGCCGAGATTCTAAAAATACCCCAAGGGATCACCGCAAGCGAGTTCCATTAAACACCCTAGCACGTCTCAAGTTAGCCTCTATTCAGTCGCCTTCCTCCCTTCGGAACGCAAATCCGAAATGTGGATGAATCTCGGGATTAAGACCCTCTAAGGGATGTTATATCCACCAGCCGTTCAAGCGTCGTAGGCTTTTGTTCCCACGAGTGCAGTTGGCTGGGCTTGGAAGCAAGGAGCTTGAGATGTATTGATCACCTAGTTATACCTTCTTCTAGCTAGCTGCCAGAGACAAACCCAAGTCATCAATTTCCCTTTCCTCTCCAATCAAGGCGTACGAATTGCTGTCGTAATCGAGGCCCGTGCGGCCCTGCTCATCCAAAGTCCCTTCTACGGCTCGTATAGCTAGATCAGACGAACTGTAATAGGAAATGATAGTCAACGTAGCATTTCAATACGCCGCCGAGACCCAGACTCGAGGGTGATTTTATAAGTATGGTCACTAAGGAGAGCTGAAGATTACCCAAAGTTTCAAGTAACACCATTCGCTGAGAACTTGAAAGGCCATGAAAATACTTTATGCTTAATGTCTGAATTACGTAGTATGTAGGCTTATCCCAGTATCTATCATCATCCGTTCTATTGAGTCTCCCAGAGACGTGAAAATATTGTTACTCGACCAATAAATCGCTTCGACCGTTGACCTTCATATGTCTCACCAGGAGACTATAGGCTAATACCTAGTAGGTGTAGCACAAGGGCCCCTTAGTGGTGTCCATGACATCTCCAACAGTAAGATCCTCGTCAATACCACCCATCATCAAGACATCGTCCAAGCTGACTTCGTGCTGCTCAGTCTGGTTGATGTTCTTGTAAAGTCCATTGTACTCGGTGAGTCTGGTCGAGTTCTCCTTCTGCCACAACCACCAGAGACGATCGATCTGCGCGTGATGCATGAAGAAAAGAGGTTCTATAACAAATTAGATGTTGTGTCGAAAGAAAGGCAAGGGGTTACTAACCGTTAGGAGAAGTGGTGGGGTTCATCTCGCCACCGAGACAAGCGTGAATACTACCATGAGGTCCTCCCTCGAGAGACCAAGCGTAGTGACTCCAGTTACCAGAGGCTTGAACTTCCGCGACTCCTTCAGGCCCAAAGACCTTGGCCATGGTAGCGAAAGCATCAGGCTCGTCAATTTCAGGCAAGTTACGATGAAGACAGTGGCCACCGTCGGTAAGCTTCCTTGGCTCGGTCTCGAGGTACTCGGGTCGCAGCTTTGCAAACGGACCATCGGATACACACTTGAGTGTCCTTCCCGAAGCACTGATCTCAGTATTTTCAGGGTCTCCGTTGCCGCCGAAGCCGTTCTTTGATGCCATGACGGGGGAGAGACGAAGTCCCTCGGTGTCCTTGGTCCAGTCCCAGTAGCTAGTAGTTCACGGTCAGAGGTTACTTGGCAACGGGCTTTTATAGTACTCACGTGTAGGGACCTTCATATCCGCAGTCGCGAAGCGCTCGCTCGTAGACTACACCGAAGTATCGGTGCCAAGGGAGGAAAGGAGCACCACCATGGACTGTGTTGTCTTAGTAACAGTTCAGTCTTGATACTGTAGATAGGACTTACTCCACGAGTTGAGCTGGAAGTGAAGATGAGGGAAGTCATCGTACAAGCTGGACTTGAGCCCCATGCGAGAGGGCTTAGTCTTGAGACATAGAACCGCGTCGATATAACCCTGCTGATCAGCAGCATCTAGCTCGCGCCACTCAATTCTCTTTGCAGGATTTGAGCAAGTCTTGTCAGATTTAGCGGGAGCAGTGACAGCTGGGGTGATAGCGCCAGCAAGGGCGAGAATGGACATGAACTTCATCTTGGACCGGGATAAAAACGACTGTAAAGCCTTGGTGTCTAACGAGCGAATACCAAAGAGTGAAGACAAGGTTCTTACTAGGAAGAAAAACCTGGGAGATGCAGACTTTTATCTTTCTTCCAGTCCTTCTGTCCTCTTTATTTTTTTACGAGATTCAGGCTCATTGGCTCCATAGTCAAGTCTCGGCGAGGCGCTCAGTCGCGCTCACGGACCCTCAGGGGTAGGCTTGGCACAAGAGCCATACGAGGTGATCTTCATGCTAGGTCACCGCTAAAACAAATTCCACCCCAAACGATGGGTATACTATGGACCTAAATCTAATTCTGGTTATGCTTGTCGGAGAAGAACCAGACGAGATGATTTAGTGCCGAGTTTAAAAGGGCAAAGGCCAGTCCCATAATAGCTTCAACAAGGTCTAGGTTTCAAGTTCATGAAACGTGAATGTATTGAGCTTGATGACTCGGGCATAAATAATAGATGACTAAAATAATCTTTCCACGAATAGTGATATAAAGAAGGATAAGTAGATGAGAGCCTGGGCTCGGAGAAGTTGAATACCACTTTAGCCATGTGCATGGGTCTCCCTGTCGACGATGCAAGAAACATAGACACCTCAGCAAGAGTTCTATTTCCGAGCACCCTTGATACCAGCTAGACGACGCTCAATGTTCTTCCGAGAGTTGACAAGATCGGGGTTTGACAGTGTCAACTCCAGACCGCCAGAGATAATATTGTCGACTGCCTCGACGCCTTGCATAAAGCTGTGACAAATTATTAGCTCATACACTGTTAGTATTACGAGTGGCTCACCTATGGTCCTGATTGCCAACCTCATACTTCCACGCTCCGAAGCGACCACGAGACAGAATATCCTTGTCGTATAGGTAGGGCAAGACCTCGGACAAAGCAGCGTCGCGTTCGACAGTGGGGGTGGGATATCCATGGTCGAAACGGCGGATATATGTGCTCACAATTTCGTCTTCGGCTTTGAGTAAGTCGGTGTTGATCAGACCTTGGATACTCTCTTCGAGCAGAGTGGCCTGGTTCACGGGCTTGTAGGAAGACTCGGAGACTTCAAGCATGATTGACCAGTACGGGCCAGAAGCAGGTTCCGATGAAGCAGGCTTATCACCATTGGCAAGCTGTTTGGTTGCGAGCTTGACGTCTTCGCTTGGTTGATTGTATGGTGAATAGTTGGAGAAGATGGTAGCTCGGTAGAATGGAGCATTGTCTTCAGGGAAGTAGAGCTGTGGCCATGTTGAGCGTAAGTGTATTAAAAGCGTTTCAGAGTCACTTACCCAGCACTTATCGCCAATAAGATCGGGCCGGTTTCCACGAATCCCGACGCCAATCACGTTGGTGGAGGAATAGTAAAGCGGTTTGAGTGACTTCTGAAGTTTGACATTACCCATAGTCTGTGCAAGCTGATCGACAGCCATGGTAGAGATAAGCGCACCATATTTGATAGTCGTTCCTACAAGTCTCATGTTAGCGAGAACCTTGTTGCATGAGTAAAAGGTTATCTACCATCTTTCAGATAGACAGTTTTGGTATGAGCGTCAACCTTAGCAACTGCTCCATGATCTCCAAAGCGAGTCTTGCTCCGATCAAGAGTTTCGGATACAGCAGTCCAGATGCCTCCCGTTCCTCCGCGAGCAGGGAAGCGGAACGTAGCGTTCGGACCCCATCCGCCAGCCGCCTTGCCTAGAATAGCGTTGGTAGTCACGAGTTTGACATTTGGAGCAGCGACACGTTCTCCGACCCAAGTAGAATTCATCTATACGAATTAGCTAAAACCTCACAAGAGTTATGGGATTACGTACCTTGGTTGTAGGAACAGCCCAGACCTTGAAGTTGTAAGGCCTCATGAAGATCTCATTCAGTCTCTCGCCCACGTTGCGAATGTTCCACTCGTCAAAGTTGGCTGGTTTGTCAGATGGTGAACGCGCTTGGGCCTGAATGGCTGCGTCGATGAGATCGGCAAGACAGCGGGCCTGCTCTTCTTTGGGCAGGATTGCGATGTTATTCTGGAATGGAAACGGGACCCAAAGGCCTTGATAGCGGACGTATGAGATGCGCTGATGCTCATACCAATCATCAGCCTTGGGGAGAGCTTCGTTGATGACGTCGTCAAAGTACTTGTAGTGGGAGAAGATGACATGTCCGCCAACATCGAAGAGCTGCATGAGTAAGTAGGAGATTGTGGAGGGTGACTGAGGTATACATACAAAGCCCTCGGGGGTTATGTCGGTGGATGCGAGGCCACCAGGCGTCTCGTTGGAGTCAACAATCAGCCAGTCGACACTGTTCTGTAAGTAATATCAGTAAAAAATGTCACTTCGCATGAGAGGAGGTCCTACTAGATGCTGAAGACGCTTGGCCGCTCCGAGACCAGTTGGACCGGCCCCGATGACGAGCACGTCGACGTTGCTACAAGCGTGCAGTGTCAGGTAACAGTTATCCATAGTTCCGGTTGTTAGGTTGACTTACATTTCCCTAGTTGTCATTGTTGTTCCGTTTGCGATTCGTAAAGAATTTTGCACAGAGGGTTGAGGACTACAGGTGCTTCAGGAACGGGTTATTATATATCCTGAGACAGGTTAAATCATCGTAAGAAATGAGAAGGATTATCATCTTCAGAGTTCGATTTCATGCTCAGTCTGATGGTGTCTTACATCACCTCACATAAGATGAAATTGCGATATGAGACACTATCGCTGCATTGGTTACGCGAATCGGGTAGATCTGGTCCTAATTTTAGCTCTCTTGTCTTGATAAACATGAATCCTTTAATTTACTAGAGTGGCGGAGTCGATGCCCTCATTTAACATTCCCTGCTTGAAACAGAAACGCGTAAATCAGCTACCCGATAGGAAGCAGAGCGATAGTACTGACCTGAATTTAATCTTAGTGTTGTCGTATTATTTCTAGTTGGGCTTCCTATTATAGTTGATAGTCCCTTTCTTGGGTGCATAGGTTGATGGAAAATAGGCTCTTGGTCCGAAGGATTTCGACGTTTCGCGGTGGAAGCGCAGGGACAAAGAACTGGCTTGGGAAGAACAGACTCATATGAGTGACGTATGACTTCTGTCCAATCCTTGAAGCTTAGAATTTCGATAGTGGACATAGATACCTACGACTTATAGAATGGATTCAGAGCGCAAGGCACACGATGAACTTTCGATCTTGATTAATAACAACTCCAAACGAACTATACATGAATTCAAATTTGTACAAGTTATATGAAAAGGTAACTAGTAACGCTCCGTCTTATGATTGGTATGGCTTCGTAGGCAATTCATATACCGTGGCTCCGGTGGCTGGAAGTTCGTAGTAAGGCCCAGAGCCGTGGTTTTGTCCAGTGTCTCCTGTGGCTTCACCATGAAGCTCTACTCGGCTCAAACCATTCTCAGGCATCTCAGCAGGGGCTGGCAAGACAGTGGTATCGTGTACAGCTGTACTAGTACTCATTATAGTCTCTTCTTTGCTTCTTGGTCGCGCAATGCCCTGAGAATCAAGCTCCGGCTTATCAAAGCCCGACGTACCCGCTAAGCCCTCTACAGGAGGAGTTTTGGGGCCTTTTTGGGTTCTGTTTCGTCGCTTACGCCACCATATCGCAAATGCAAAAGCCGCGACAAGAAAGAGCACAGAAGGGACAACAGCACCAGCGATCCACGCTTTACTGGAACTAGAGCCTTGCTAGATATCAGTATGGCTTGTGGAGATAGGTGAACATATGTTACTTACTATCCTTCTTAGGGGTATTTGATGAACTGGGTGACCCTCCAGATTGGGTGCCTTCCGTTGTTGTTTGCGGCATAGCTATATGGTATGAGCTCTATTCATCAAATTGGGATCGTTCAAACTGACTGTTGGTGCTAGAAACAGGTGCCGATGCCTCTGTCTTCTCTACATTTCTATCTGTAATGCTGGTTTCAGTCGCAATTGTACCATCTGTTTCCTCGGCTGAAACATTGGTTGTACTCCGAGTCTGAAGAGTGGCCGAAGTCGCCGAAGTAGCTCCCATCGCAGCCCATTTGGTGAGGGAAGTGAACTGCGCACAATAGTCGACGTATCGGCCTAAATCTGGTTCAACATAATCTCTTGGGTTACCCGAGTCGATATTGTCTTCGATGCATCCAACGCAGATCGAATATAAGTCGTAAAAGGCATCGCCAGCGCAAAGCTTTTCGTCTCGTTGCATTTGTCGTACATATTGATAGGCAGATTCTAGGAGGTGTCAGTGACGTGAACGAAAAGTCAAGGCTATGCATATGGTGTACCGCATTGATAGCATTCCTCGGGCGTCACGGCGCGGCGAAGTTGACTGCCGATGGGGAAGGCATTGAACTGGTCATCTCTAGCTACTAGACCTTGAATAGCCATGGTGAAGTGTAGCGCCGCGAGGATATGGTCGAGTAATTAGAGAAAGCCTTAGAACTCCACAGAGGGGATTAACCTTATTTTTATGCTTGGGGGCCTCGTATGGTGGTCTGATGTCTGATGGGATTAAATTCCGCTACCTGTGACGCGCCAAGTAACAACTTGAGTATAACCGCTCAGTTCCATATCGGTTCTGGTTATCAAAGTCGACAAAGCACATACCGGGGACGGGAACATTCCGCTAAATCAGTGAGCTGCAATGTCATTAAAGGCTTTAGACAGCCAGGGCTGGGTGACAATGACAAGCCAACCACCAATGAAGATAAAATGCCAAGGCGGCACGACTTCAGCTCATGCAAAAGCATACATCCTTCACTTCTACACTAATTCCGATATTACCGGTGCTTCCGATGATACCGATTCTTTTGCGGTGTGTTATCGCTTTTGAAAGAACGAAATTGCTTTCACCCAACGGGCTTCTCGTCGAGTCCGTCAAACGTTTCTGGTTACCGTTGGGCTACGACGCGGTTTAAGGATCGCGGGAACCGGAAGGTGGACTAGAACCCTCGCTGCCGTCACGGTCTGGTCAAAAGGAATTGTATTGGCGCCACAAGACCGAAATTAAGAGCTCTCATCAAACTTACCTAACTCGCTAGACATCCATCCCACCACGGGTAAAGTTCCAGTCACCATCTTCATCAGAGTTATAGATCCTGCCATCATCAGGTCCCGGAACCTGTGTGTATAGCCAATTTTCAAAACTTTCATTCATGCTTAACCTTGAGCTTTGCAAGGCCCCCGTATCATACCCTTGCGCTTTGTTTTCAACAAAAATGTAAGTTTGAACCCAATCACAATGGTGATCTTCGCACATAGCAAGAGGAACTAGTCCTAAAAAGGCCTCTCTTGTCAAGTATAGTCGCATTTGACTACCGGAAAGCGGACCTTCTATGCTGAGCCATAAACCAGCGCTCTCACCCTCGGAAAACTCTACCAGACACTCATGTGCATTGTGATCGAAGATCGCAGAACAGTACCAGTGGCTTCGATCAGTTGCTTCGGTGAAAGTGAAACTAGGCCCTCCATGCCAAACGCCGAATTCACCCTGTACAAATATTGTAGGGGATTTGAACTTCTGTTGCCATGCACGTTGCCGGTTGCTGAACTCATAGAGCTGAATATCAACCCCAAATGGCCGTGGTGTGAAAGCGTAAACATTATTCCCCGAGACTATTAAGCCAATGTATGGTTCTCCCGGACTACTGAACGCGTTTCGCAGGGGAGCTCTATTTGCCCCAACACATTGGCGAGTGGTGGTGGCCCAACTCTGGAAGTTTGAGTGAGGCTGGGAAGCGAAGAACATTCGTTCCAAACCTATAGCGTAGAGAATACGTGCGGAGACACAGAGACAGCTCTTGGAATTATTGATCCCTCGGAAATTCTCGCATATCGTCTTCAGACTTTCAAAGAAGAAATCTTCTTTACTTGAATTATAGTCGACCGTAATCAGATCTCTGTCTTTTGCAAGGCCCAATAGTGCGTATATCCGATCGTGAAAGTCCTGCGATCGTACATCAACAAATTGAGACAGAAGCTCTGCAAGATACAAGGGAGAGAATCCAGAGGCTTTTCTTTTGTGCCTAGCAATGGTTATCAACCGTGAATGGGCAAAGTCATACGGTGTTGGTGGAGATATGTGGTTGTTAGGCTCACTGAGCAACCGCGTGTACTGGAAAAGACGGTCCCAGGAGATTTCGGTTCGTCCGACTAAAACCACGCCTTGGCCACCAAGCAAAAGCTCTTGGATGATCCATGCTCGTTCCCAGTACTCGTTATTTGTAAGCTGCAACAGATTGTCCCACATGTGCAGCAGAAACTCTGCTTCCTTGTCACCAGTAATGAGGTCTCTGGCGTCAAAGCTGTTTTTGGGGCTCTTCCCTAGGCATATCATCTTGATACAGCTTTCCAGGATTGGGTTGTCGTCGCCGAGATAGCTCACCACTTGAGCTTGGTGGTAAATCTCTCTCATGAGCGGAACCTGATGTGACTTCTCATCAACATCTTCTTGATTGATACATATCGTGTCAATCCAGATCGGCACATCTGAATAACGCTCTCGTGCTAGTTTCAGTTACTGATAAACATTCGCTTGGACCGTCAAGGTTCTTCCATCAATCAAGATCTGATGTGATCTGCCCCCTGTCTTCCAACGGTGGGACAGACACATATGCTCCTTTTTGGACCCAAGGGGAGATAAAACAACTGTGCTGAGTGTGCAACTGATGTCGTATTCGGGATCTTGGGTAGGCGTTACTTTCAAGACGCGAAAGTAGCTGCGGCTGGGGTCATTAGGTAGCTGATCGTATCTGTATTCTGACATTCTAGAATCTTCTTGTCCCTGCACAGCACCGCTTTCAACGTTGGGAGAAGTTGCCAACGTAGTTGCATATGAGCCTGGTATAGAACCATCATCGAAGGCTTGGGGAGACTCCGTCTGTTGATGCTTGGACCGCACCGGGGGACCTGACTCCATTTTCAAGAGGGGTAATGAAGGACTAATAGGTCAAGGACTTTTCTGCGTTGCTGAATATTCAAGCAACCTGTGGCAAATGACACTTCTGTTGATATATGGGTGATGAAGAATTGTAATATAAAATATCGTGAGTGGGCCGAAGGCTAGTGGAATGTATTAATGGAACTCGAGCAGGGGAACTCCGCAGTGAGTGGCGCAGGCAAGAATGCGTTGCTTACATTGCATCTTGACCTTGCCACCTGCTCAAGACAGCCAATCAAGGTAGGGGGCCACACCGTTATCTGAAGTTGCATGGGGATTGAAAATAGGCATGCCAAAACACCATTCAGCCAGTAAGATGTGTCGATATCCACGCATATGCGCACAACCCATACGCGCTAAACCGTCCTGCTTACGACTCAGATGCTATTTCACAAGACAGAGCTTCGCATCTTTGCTCTTCATGTCTCATAAAAGTCATCCAGAGATGCTACATATACTTCATTCACTCTGACGGTTTACATCCTGAACATTATTGAGAATCACCAAACAGTATATTTTCCACTCGTCTAACACAATCGGCATCACCGGGTCTTGATCAAATACCTGAAAACCCTCTAAAAAGTTCGTATAATCACCAGCACATCGCCTCGTTGTCCCTTCGCTACACGGGCATAGTGACCATCTTCTAGAACTTCAACAAACCTTGGGTGATGCTGTAAAGCAACATCCAAGCCCAACCGTTATTGGCACTTTCAAGCCAAAATATAGCGAGCTCTCATGGGACTGTTCGCTCCGGATAACTACTGGCATACTGAGTGGGATCAGAATCTTCAGTCCGAGACGTTTCTTGACGACGTCCCCTCTTTGGTAGGTCCACGACTCTTCAACATCTTTTCTTTCCGCAAATATTCTTCAAATTGGAATTGAGTTCCCTTGGATCCATTGTGAAAATGCCGGAAAGTCATTCTGATCCGCCTGGCAATTGCATCTCTCCCAAATGTGGCTATGGCCAAGATCACCCTGATCCTCCTGGTGGTCTCCGATGTTGGGAGTGCTGCACCTGCTGTCGTGGTCAAGGTTGTCCTAACTGTAATGTCATGGATACCGTAGCTCTTTATGCTCTGATCGAATCGGAGCATGAAAAGTATCGCAAGTCCTTGCTGTGGCTTCTGGAGACCATTAACCAAACCCGTGCGCAGGTCTCCAGGGCTAAAGATGTCACTTTTACTAGTCTGGAAGAAAACAACAAAATCCCTTCCAAAGGAGTTGTCGGGGGCTCGGATATCACGAAGCAGTCTCCTTACGGGGCTCGGCGGGGCTTTCTATCGAGATCGGCAACCTGGGGAATCCGTCGATCAACGCTCGATACCGAGTCGACTGGCACTGCCATCGCCATCAAGAAATGGCACACGGTTCGCAAGTCGGATTCTCCTGTAGCCCCGACGGATAAATTCTACCTGCCTTTCTATGATTTCGGGGACTCTTCCAGGTCCATCTTCGATAAAGCTGAGGCTATCAAATCTGGAGGTTCGTCGCAGGTGTTTCGAGTCAGAACACACCGGGACCATATTCCCGACCGTGGAGCACAGTCGAAGGAATATCTGTTTTTTGCTGTAAAGAAGATGAACGGAAGTTCGAAAGACTACGTTCGCGAGCGAGACGCTTATCTACGACTGAATCTAGCACAGAACCCTCATCCTCACATTGTCCCTCTTCTTGCGACCTACAGGATGGAAGACAAATACCATCTCGTCTTTCCTTCTGCGAATAGTGACCTGGCGATGTTTTGGCGACTCCAGCCTCGAATAACCAATGAAAAGAGTAGTCTTGAGTGGCTCGGGGCTCAGACCAGAGGGCTTGCGGATGCCTTAACCAAAGTCCATGGACAGAATGGCGAGGATGGAGATATTTACGGGGTTCACGGCGATATCAAGCCGGAGAATATTCTCTGCTTTGGGCCCGATGATAATCATAGTTGGGTATCGCTCGCTCTTACGGACTTCGGATCCTCGTACTTTTGCACTCCCCAAGAGAGAGATATCCCCAAGGGTCTCAAACACACGCCAGCCTATCGTGCACCGGAGGTCGACACCAAAGCGTCGGGGCCCATTACACAAGCTTACGATATCTGGAGTCTCGGGTGTGTCTTTGCAGAAGCCATCGCTTGGTTCTATGATGGTAGAGCCGGCATCGCAAAGCTGATGGAGGTCCGACTCGACAAAGAAGACAACAGCCCCAATCGACATGCCTTCTTCCGATTGCAGTACGATAAGCGAGGTGGCCTTACGGCAAGCCTTAAGCCTGATATCCCAAAAGTAGGTCTCCGCCTCCTGTTCTCGTCTTGGCAAGTTCTAATCCTCCAGCAATAGCTGCTGATATCGCTTCGCGAGAAGTCTCGATCGTCACCCTTCATGGACGACTTGCTGTATATCGTCCTGGAGGGGATGCTCAAAGTCAACATGAGCAAGAGGATGTCAGCCAGGGAGATTCTCGACGCCTTGACCCAGATGTGCAGCAAGTTGGAAAGTGATCCAGCTTATTCCGAGCCTCGGGGCACTAGTGATGTGGAAATGGTAGGATTGCCATTTTCTTTGACGTGAGAGTTTGTATAAAGTCAACTAACTCACCCCGGCAGGCTTTCTATTATTACTCCATATCTAGCGGCAAGGAGTATTTCGCTAACCATTTCGATACCAGGTCCACACTCAGGATGTCAGGCACCGACTCGACCGCACGGTCGACGCGACCCATTTCGCCAACTTCACCACGCAGAGTGATACTAGTACGCAGATCATTCTGAAGCCGCGCTTTGCATGCCCTTATCATAAGTCCGGTATCCTGGTCTCCGTTCACCATCGAGCTTGTGAAGGTCCAGGATGGATTGATGTCAACAAAGTCAAGTATGTGCATTGAACTTACCAGCCTTTCCTTAAGTTAACACAAATATACCTAAACTCATCCAAACTAGTCAAGGTCTACCTAAGCTTAGAGAAGATAGGCTAACTTTTGTAGGGAACATCTGTTTCGCTGTCATCTTCCAAAGGAATTCAGGGGTAAATGCATTTGTCTACGATGTTATACGGGTTTCAAAACCGATGTACTCCTCCAGGATCACGCGCAACAAGAGCCGCCGTGCTCCAAGAAGAGGCCAATAGCAGTCTACGGCATGTTGAATGGAGACCAAGCAGCTCAACTTCACTCCCTGAGGAGGAAATCGTCCAAAGAAACGGATGAAGATCGATGGTTCGATCTCTATCGGATCGCTTTTCCAAGCTTTAACAGGAAGCTGGAGAACATCTCACCATGTAAGTCCTTGCAGTCTATGCCCCAGAGCCCTTCCTCTACTATTTCATGCTAACCAGATGATCAAGATCACGAGTCCAACAACACCTCCCTCAGTACTATTAACTCCACAAGCTCGAATGGAATATCTCAGTACAAAGACTATCTCCTCAACCGTGATGCGGAGGAATATGCCACCAAACTAGCCAACCTGGGGATTCCCGTCACACTGGAGGCAGCCGCCAAGCTCCTCAAATTGCAGATCAAGGACATTGAAAGTTTTGACGAGACCATGCGGGAGCCTGTTCGAGCCTACGGATTTGAGGCTGATGCAGATCTCGAGAAGATCGGAGACAGTGTTCCCTCCGGGCTCAATGGTTCATCTGATCTTCTTGGCCAATTTCAGCTTCTAACAAGTTTGGGGATGGCAGGAAACTCTGATTGATAGTTGAGTTTACCTTGACAGGTTATTGAAGGCTCGGACACCAGAAACTACAGGTTTCTAGGGGACGTGGAGGAAGGTTATGAGATATGTGTCGTGTACATGTGGCTTGAACTTATGCTGGCTTCAGACTGTCATTTAATAGCCAGATTCCACTCTTTTAGATAGCAATGTGAACTTTGTTTGGTTTGACTAATGTTTGAGTAGAATTTACCTAAAGTCATAAAGCCTTAGGATTTACATCATAAAGGGTTTATGATAAATATTAGGGAATATCTTAGTCGGCTTACGTTGTAGCGAGTGTGTATGGCTAGTATCCTTGAAGATGCTAGCATCACAAGGAAGCTGTTCTATGTTCATATGAGAATTGGTCCAAATTATATAACTCGGTGCGCAAATTAGCTTGGCAGCATCACTCAGGCACTGTAGATGGAGCCGCAACATAGGAGGCCACCATATGTGTGATCTCTCGCTTATTTCCCTATAGTGACCGAGAATTGAAGATGGACAATTTCTTGCTTGCTAACTCATACTAAGGCATGCGTAACGCAACATGCTGCCGGGACCTCGTCCGTATTTTCCAACCCCGATCATTCAGCGAGCTGCAATCCACGGATAGAGAATCGAGCTCGGATAGTAGCACCAGATCCAACATCAAACTCCTCCTCACGGTTCATACCATCAGCACCCGTCACAGTATCAAAAGGAATATCCACCGATCCCTGCTCGCTCGTACCATTCTGCAAGCTAAGCTTGAAGCTGTGCGGGTTCGAAAGCTGTTCCGCAGTAATAGGGAATCGGAACGCTGTGTCGAAAGATGGGTTGAAGATATCCGTTCCAGGGCTGTAGCTCTTGACGGGAGTGACAAATTCCTTGTCGCCCCAGCTCACCTTGACGCTGGGCTTGAGCTCGTCGCGTTGGCCGTTGAGGCCATTGACGCTGGCGATGAGGACGGTGGCAAGACCGCAGATTTCGCCCTCGTTTTGGCTGCTGGCGGAAATGCTGTTGGATTCACCGACGAAGTTGAAGAACTTGCCGTGGATAGTCACCTTGGTCTCAAGGGGTTGGCCCTTGTGAGAAAGGGTAAGGGTCTGGCTACCACCGTTCAAGAGAAGTTGCTTGACGGTGGTTGTAGCAATACCAATGTCATCATCCCCGCCAAGATCCTCATCGTTGACATCAATGGTGATTCGCTGTTCGTAGTCTGTAACAAGAAAGTCGTGAGTCTCGTTCCACTGAGGGTCGTGTTTATTCTTAATAGTCGAAGTTCGCCACTCTCCCTCAGCACCGACGTTGACATCACAGTAGCAGTCGGGAATATCCTTGACAAGCTTCTGGAGCAGTCTCTTGGCGCCGCTCTTCTTTTCACCAGTAATCTCAGTGGCGTTATCAACGGTGAGGCGAAGAACACCGTGGTGAGGTTGGAAGGTCTTGAAGTAGTCGTTGGAGGAGTCAAGTTTGACGAGGAAGCGGTTGGGGAGGACGGCCATGGAGGAGATGATGTTGAGGATGACCTTGCGGACAGTCTTGTCAATTAGGGAGAAGTCGGCGATGTTGGCGGCGTCGGTGAAATCGAGGGATAGCTCGGGCGGGTTAATAAAAGCCACCTGAGCAGCTCCGATCTATGGATCGTGTCAGTGCCAAATATTGCGACGAGGTCGCCGCTTCATACCAGTGGAATAACGTTTGTCAAAGGACAAAGCAGAATGGAGAGTCGTCCCTTCATCTTCACATGTTCGATACCCTGTGACACGGATAATCAGCAACGCATAACATTGAGGCCAGCGATGACGAAGCTTACAATCTTGGGCACCATCGACGCGTCAAGCTCGAAATCGCACTTGCCATCCCAATCCAAGTCCATATCAAGTTTGATGCCCTCGAGTTCGGTCTTGTGCACGTCAACATTTGAGAATCTGATGGGTGTAGGTCCAAAGTCCAGCTTGACGAAGCGGAGGTTCGCGAGAGGACCTGGAAGCATCTGGTCAAGCATGGGCTCGACGACATCTTTGATGATCTTGCCGCCTGCGACGTTGATGTTGGGCCACAGCTGGGCGATGATGTCGTTGAGGAATCCTGGGCAAGTTAGCGGGATAATTCGAGACGTCATGAGGAGTTGAGGCGAGTAGGTACCGGCAGATTCCGCCCCTCCAGAGGCGGTAAGAGTGTCTTTGAGAGAAGCCATGTTATCCATTTTGGCGGGTGAAATGAGAGAAAAAGGAGGAAAGAGTCAAAAGGATGGCAGCGAGATGTCGTATAAATAATGATGACGATGCAGCTGAAGGTGAAGCTCTGCGGGGTTTGAGAGGGTGAATGGCCCGACGACAGTCTGAGGTGCAGCCGAGTGCAGCTCTGATGCAGGACCTAAAGCTCTAGACCACGCCCTGACGTCATTTGTGCTTCGCTGTCAGGTCAGACAGGGGTGAATATCCTGCTCACTTGCCCCTAGACCAGCTGAATCAGCGTCATGAATTACATATGAAACCATCTTGTAGATGATTCCTGAACAGATTTAAGCATTCTGCCAAGCTTTTGATCCGTTATTTGAGCTGCAACCTTATTTTGGGTGACTCTGGGCGAGGTTCTAAAAATATCGGGTGCGGGCTGGGCGGACAGGGATTAAGTGTGCCGCATCATCCGACTGTCATTGAAAACTTAACCTGGAGTGACGAGATGCTTCGACGTCAGAAGCTTCCAGGTTTCGCTGGTCATCTTGAATGCAGGGCAAGAAACAGTTGGATCTGTAACAGCGATGGCCAGTGTGAACCTTTTGAGGGTTCGCGGGCAAAGATCTTGGTTCCATCAATTGCTGCTGTGTTCTTTCAACGACCCCACGTACGTCAATGTTACTGCGGTCAAAGACCAGGACAAGAGTACAAATGTGGTATCAACGCTGAGCCATTGCATCGCTATCGACCAGGTGGCTACCATCCAGTTGTATTAGGCGATTCCCTCAGCAATGGGCGGTACATGGTCCTTCATAAGCTTGGCTGGGGCAGCTATTCGACCACTTGGGCTGCCAAGGACCAGCTGTATGTTTGTGTAACGCGTCTGCCGGTTCTTACTGATTATTTGCCAGGCATGATCGCTATGTTGCACTCAAGATCCCAGTGGCTGAAGCAAAAAGAAGTAAGGAGATCGAGATTTTGCAAAAGCTTGCTGCGTCACCAAGATTTCACGCTGAGTCGTCTTACGTGAACCAGATGCTGGACCATTTCAGTGTGGTTGGCCCTAATGGCTCACACAATTGTTTGGTCTTGGAGCTTATTGGGCCTACTGTTTCAGATGTCATTGAAAACTACTGCAGTGAGGACAGACTGCCGTCTCGCACTGCAAGGTCGATCTCGAGGCAGGTGTTGAAAGGTCTCGATTATCTTGCTTCCAACGGCATCGGACATGGAGGTAAGAGATCCACACTCAGTTCGTAAGAGGCAGAAATACTCAACTCTCGCTTAGACCTTCACCTCAGAAATATCGCTCTGAAAATTCCAGGACTGCATTCACTCAGCGAAAGAGATTTCATCGCCAGACTTGGTGAGCCCGAGATGGGCTTAGTCACGAGGCAAGATGGCAAGCCCTTGTCATCGAATGTACCGACACACATTGTCCGATCGTCATCCTTCAGAAACAAGGACATCCAAAGTCAACTTTCATCACCGTCGATCAAGATAATTGACTTTGGCGAAGCATTCTTCAAATTTGATGCACCTAAGACACTGGGTACCCCGCCTCCAGTGCGCGCACCAGAGATTGTGTTTGGAGACCGTCTCGATAATCGAGTAGATTTATGGAGCGCAGGATGTTTGGTAAACACTACCTGGAAAAGAATATTGCATCTGTTGACAGGTACAGATCTTCGAGCTGGTGACTGGGCAGCCCCCGTTTGACGCTGTGATGTCAACTCCCCCAATTTTGGTTCAACAAATGATAGAGCTTATAGACGACGAGCTACCGTCAAGATGGCAAGCGAAGTGGCGAGAAATGAGAAGCAAAGCATCGGTTGAGGAGGACACTTGGACATTGCAAAGTTGGATGGAAGAAGTTTATTTCGATAACGACAAGCATCCAGAGTTCACAAGGGAGGAAATTAAGGCTATAGCAAAGTTGATTGCTCGGGTGATGAGATTTGAGCCATCACTTAGGGCCACACCAACCGACATTTTAGCTGAGCCTTGGCTTAAATAATTACTTCAACATCCATCACGAACCCTAAATTCCAGCAGATAAAAGAGGCCTTACTGTTAAAAGATAGTGTAGCCCTGATTGGCCTAGCTTCCTTGACGAGGATCAGATGCTCCATATGTATATACAGAGTTCCGCTTCCCCCATCCTATGATAGAATCAAGGCTATTTTAACCCCTTCATATGTGACCCTCTGCTGTGCGTGCCACACTTACTAGTGACAGGTATCGTTGTGTCCAACGGTTTCGTACTGGCAATAACTACTGCAGTGCATGTACAACCGAATGTTTCCTTCATGATATTCTCCTTCGGGCTCGCGACGGCATAGAAAGACTGAATGCGAGATGTTGTGCGCTGTGAACCATGTTTCGTGGGTCGAGCGGGTGAGTTCGTTGGTGATCCTGGAGAAATATTTGAAGGGATCTAAGATACGACTTGTTAGAGGTGACCTAGACTGGGGTAAAGAAGGCAATAGACTCACCAATGTTAAGGAGGCTTTGGCCGCAATATAGATAACCAGCCGTGCAGGTTCCCGCCTCTCCAATGCCCGCTAGGGCAGCGACGAGAGCGAGTGGGAAAAAGCTAATTTTCATGTTGAGAGGTAGTAGAATGAATGATGTGTGAAGTCTGGTTGTTTGATATTGACAGAGGTTAAATTGGCAACTTCTAGCAATGAGAGACAGGGCGGCTCTTTATACCCCACCCATCAGCTTCTAATAAGTTTGCCCATGGAGTCATAATATTGGTATTTCTTTTACTTTTGTGCCCTGGAGGCTGAAGCTTCTTTCAACCTCTAAACTTTATCACAGAGTTATCACAAAAGCATATTATTCTACTTTTGATTAGAAACCTTACTTTAACTAAGTTCTTAGACATTTTACCTTCTAAAAGACAAGGGTAAAGTTCCTTGGTATAGTGGCTTAATATACTTCATTGGGATGTTAGAAGTATCAACTATCAATCAGTTTAATTGGCAATATTCCAGGTTCTAAGGCTTCAACACTCTTTCAGCCTTGTGGAATCTAGTCCTCCAAGCTAGTGAGCCTTGCCTTACTGGTTAGTTCTCCACTTGTGTCTTTGACAGGTCAAAATTGGGTTGTCATATGTGCATTCTGTATCAAGTTCAGTTAATCGCTTGGCTGGAGTAAGTCCTTCAAAGGCTCAAGGGTAGCTAGCGTGAGCCACTTCTCTTGATCTCAGTTCCTCAGGAATAGTGCCATATATCTTTTGCTTAGATACTGGGGTATCTTGTAAGCTTGGAACTTCATGGACAATGTGATGGTGGGACCATACATTTCAACTAAAAGATCGGCGGATACCGCCCGTCTTTTCTAAGTATCCCGAGTAGGATCAAGGAATGAATGCTGTCACTGGACAGTAAGAGCTCGATTAGACGACAACGAAAATCAGGCACTTGCAGTGTCCATCAGTTACTGGCTATTTACATGAACGACCAGAAAAGTACCTAGTAACTATAGGACGACTGCGGCCTACAAGGTTAAGCTTTAGGCTACAAACATGGGTGATGAATGATAATATCATTTTTCTCCCCTGATATAAGCTTTTACGATAACTAATAAATCTTGCTGCAAGCCCTAGGGCATTGCGAGGAAACAAGTATCTTATGTCCCGGATCGGAGTATCGTCAACTTATCCTACGTGTTACACCAGAATCCCTGTAATTTGCAGGGGTCTGGGTGTTTCTTCGGACCCCGCGGGCATCCCAGACATGGCCTAGGGGAGGAAAGAAAACACAGGACCTTGATCCTAAATCACAAAAAGACTTAGGTAAACTTATTTAGATTTAGTATATTCTTACGAAGCTTAGGATAACTTTTACTGTGATTATTTTAACACCCTAATGTAAGGTTCGCTGTTTTCTTGCCCCCCGAGGATGGCTATCTGCTTTGCACGTTCCGCTGACGAACAGTAGCATCGCTCCCAGTGTTTCAGGGTTTATGAGTGGCTAGGCCATGCTTCTTTCACTCTTTGAAACATAGCGCTGCTACGGTGGCTCATATGGCCGTTCGGAATTTCGGATACCCAAAACTCCTACCATGTACAGCCTCGCACAGGCCCCGCGGCACCCGATGATTTGCGATTGCACCCAAAGAATGCGAAGATTCCGTACATGCCTCTAATTGACTTGAATATTTATGTTCATCTCTTTCCCCGTCCGCGGTTGAGAACTTATAGCATAAACTGGACGGACTCTACTGTACCAAATTAAATCTTTTCTCCTCAGCTGCATTCTGAAACTCGTCAAATAGCTTCACCCTCTCATCATGGCAGTCATGGGATCTTATAATAATAATATCTCCGAGCTTCCCGCTGATGAACGCCACAATACTCGCCCTGCAGGAGACGACTTCAAGAATAGTTACTTTCCTCCACCACCAGCATACTCCACAAACAGCGCATCCAGCCAGGAACAATCTACATCACAGCAAATAAACCGCAAGTCAGGGTTTGCCAATCGTCTTCACGTCCTCAGCGCCAAGATCGCTGGTCCTGTAAATGACTTCGCGAACAAGCTCGGATGCGAGGCATTCATGCCCACCACTGTAGAAAAGGAGTGCGAGAAAGCAGCACGAATACTGACATCGTTCTGTGGTATGTGTGGATGATGCACGAGAGGTGTTGATAGACTAACATATTACAGAGGGAACGCCACTTCCGCCAAACGAATCATTATCGAGACGAAAAGCACTAGTCAGAATTCCACGACAGGTCCTCAGGTCAGCTGCAGGTCTTGCCATCTTCACCGCATTTCGCTCTGGCGCCCAATTCACCTGGGGTAGTGGTTCAGGTATTGTTGTAGCACGACAGCCTGATGGATCATGGTCGCCGCCATCTTCCTTCGCCGTCAACACCCTCAGCGTTGGCTTCATGGTTGCCATGGACATATTCGACTGTGTGTGTGTTCTACGGACCCCGGAAGCCGTAGCTGCGTTCACCAAACCGCGAGTCTCCTTCGGTGGCGAGGTCGCTGTCACTGCTGGGCCAGTTGGTACGGGTGTTTATGTTGATTCTGCCGTCAATAGTGATGGAGCTGCTGAGCCTATATGGAGTTATGTGAAGAGTAGGGGGCTGTATGTTGGTGCGCAGATTGATGGGACTGTTATCACGACGAGAGATAAGGCAAATGAGGACTTTTATGGAGTGGAGGTCCCTGTTGATTCTATCCTACGGGGCGAGGTTCCAGCTAGAGGGCCTATGTGGCCGGAAGGATATTGGAGGCTGAATAATGTGTTACGAGAAATAGCCTATGGTATGTGAAGGCGCTAGATGTGCTTTGCTTTGTGCATCGCGGCAACATCAGCAGCTCACCTTTGATGGAGCACCACATGCTCCTCGATATGGGGTATCATTAACAATGACAGTCTAGAACTCCTTCAGATGAATCAGATCTAAGTACCATTGAGCTGTCCTTCATCAACCCTGCCTAACCATATGGAGCTACGGCTTCCGAATCCATTGACCTTACACAGCATACTGCTGCTGTGCGCTCTGACCTGACGACTTCAGCCCAAACGGCGGTAGCAGCTGACCCCTGGCTCAGCTAGTCCCAACGGCGTTGGGCTGCATTGAAACACGGCAGTTGCTGAACCTTAAAACCTCGTTTAATCTCGTTCATATACCGCGCCATCCGCACAAGCATTATCTGTTGTGATTATCTCTTCTTTTTCCTCAACTTTCGGTCCTTAACGAATCCAACCCCTCCTACGCAATCCCTGTGGTCACCTCATCCTAATTCCGCGATGGACGGCCCAGAGCAAACCTCAACACCTCAGATCGTCGCTCTCGGCTGCAGCATTCTCGTCTGTCTCGCGAGCACCATTTTCTTCATCCCTAGAAATGCAATACTCAGCAGAGTAGGTGCAGCGGTGGCTCTGAGCTGTCTGCAACATTCCTTATACACGTCCCTCTTAACATCGCCCCTACCTCCAGCCCAAATAACAGGCATATCCCTGTTCAGCTGGGGACTCTACGCCAATGCCACCGAGCAGATTCTTCTATCGCGCTACGATGCTGACGACGTCCTCACGGTGAAGGAAAGACAGTCTGGCCGCCATTTAAGCACTGTCGCCCATTTTCTTCGTGCTGTGAGCATGTATTTTAACCTGCGGCGTGTTGGCTTGCGAGGGGAGGTCCCGATGAAGCACCGAGTCCCGACAAATTCTGTGAGGTTTGTTACAACGAGGATTGTCCAATGTATTTGCTGTTATCTCGTCTTGGATGTCATCTTTCTCGCACCGCGTCCGGAGAAGCACTTGATCACGAGAGAAAAGCAGTCATTGTTCAACCTAACAAGCCTAACTCGGGAAGACATAATCTTTCGCTTTGCTAGTTCCCTTGGAAATTGGGTCATTGGCTATGTGTCAGTACGATTGGCCCATAATTTTGTGGCTGCGGTATCTGTTATGCTTGGTTTGTGCAAGCCAGAGGATTGGCCGCACCTCAACGGGTCCATAAGTTCATGGTCCACTGTTCGAACATTCTGGGGGTAAGCAATACTCTCAATGCCCTGTTGGTAGATATACTAAATAACATCCAGAACATTTTGGCACCGGCTTTTCCGCAAGGCTCTAACCGGCTGGGGAGACTTCATTCCAGATAAAGTTCTCCAGCTCCGTCGCGGCACACTGCTGTCACGATATTCACGCCTGACATTAGCATTCTTCGCTTCAGGACTTATGCACCGCTGCTTACATTACTTCTACCGCTTGGAGGCCGGAGAGCGGTATGAAATGGAGACATACTTCCTTCTTCAGCCGCTGGCTATTATGTTTGAGGACGCGGTGCAAGCTGCAGCCGCGGACATTCCCCTCCCAAGGCCACTACGTTGGATGATTGGGTTTACCTGGTTCTGCATATTCACCACATGGGTGTCGCCGTCATTCCTTTATCCTACTATGCGAGTAGCAGATCCGGGGCAGTTGCTTCCATTTTCAGTCATAGGCCATCTCATGAAGTATTGATAGATACATCCTGGCAGATATGGTTTTCACTCTCTGTCAGAGCGGCTATATCACCCTTAGAGAACTAAAAGCACAGCCGTGTAATACACTGTTTCGCTGCTTCAATCGGAGACATTTCAGATTAGGAAGTTCATTACAGCTAAATATACTGTTGATAAGCCAATCGCGCTTTTACAAGGCCAAGATAATTCAAAAGCCAAGAGAAAGAACTGGATCTTTCTTATGTATTTCGTTCTGTAGCCAATTGGAAACAAGGATTCTGGGGCATTGAGAAGCCAAGTACTAAGCACTTAGGCCTTGGCAGAGGATCTCGCTTTATGTGATCCCATGGGTGAAGATATTCTCACTAGGCTCATCGTCTGGTTCGGTGATAGCCTCTACGTCAGCCTCGAGGACTGCGCCTACTGGACCAACCAAATGAGACGGTGTAAATGTTATAAAATACAGTTGAAAGACGCTTAAAAATGAACTACATTCTCATCACCATTCACAACTATCAACATATCCAAAGTCGCAAGCATCACAACATTCTCTCAAACAATACTGATAACTAATTTACTATATCTTCAGTTTGAAACATTCACGATGGTTGCCTTCAACACTCTTCTCACCTTCGCCTCAGCCCTGGTTCCTCTTGTCACTGGCGCTGCCCTACCCACTCATGAAGACTCATCCCTCATCAGGCGTCAAAACCAAGACAAGTCCTGGGACGACTACCACCGCCAAAACGGCGCATTCGCAAGACAAGGCCTCTACCTCTTCTACCTCGACCCATCTCCCCGCGATGGCGCATGGGCATGCGGCGTCTACTGCAAAAACGACCGCACCAAGATCTGCACCACCGTACACCCCAGCAAGTTCACAAACGACATGCTAGGCGCAAACCCAGACGGTGAGCGCTACACCATCGGGAAATGTCAATGTGACACCTCAGCCGCGGATTTTCTCGCTACGGCTACTGTTGATTTCACAGCTCGAGGCCTTGATAAGGGGTTTAGAGAGATTGGAAGTGTTACGTGTGAAAGTATGGTTAATGTTATGAAGGAGGCTGTTTTTGCGAGCACGTATGCTATTCCTGGTGTTGGGCCTGTTGCTACTGCTGCTAGGACTGTTGCGAAGGGTGTGAAGTTGGCTTCTAAGACGCAGGGTGGTAAGGATCTTTGGACAGATGCTATTAAGGAGTCTTGTAACTTTCGTCGGGACGATGACTTGTTGAACAAGGGCTTTGGGATCTTTGAGGGAGCTCGCGATGAGTTCTAGGAAGTTTGACGGTAGGTTTCTTTTCGCTGGGAGATTTTCATTTCATATATGTCTTTGGACTTGGCTCGAGATCGGGAAGGTAGCACATAGATTGTTTGTGATTTGGTACATAGATTATGACAGAATATCATGATAGAATATAGAATTTGTTTTGTTTTGCAGAAGTTCAAGTATATTTGACTCGCTCAGTAAATGGCTCATCTGTTCCAGGAGGCTGCTAACTCTTTGGCCTGAGATGAGCTGGCAGTGCTTGCCACGGCCGTCTAAGGAAACGTGAATGATCGGTAGCATAAATTCAGTGCAAACTTAAACATACATTAGTGGTTGGCATAAAATGGAGCACGTGAGGCACTGACGATAGTATCAACTCTCGCTTGTCAGGCCTCATTAAACTACCCGTCACCCAGGGAACAAATCACAACTTGAGCCACCAACCACTTACAATATCATGTCCAAGGCATCTGAGGCCAGCGCATGGCCTGGAGCGCCTCCCGTCGCTGAAGATGGCTTTGCATTCGCCGACGGTGTATTTTTCGCCCAATCCTCTGGCCAGAACCGTCATCGGCGTGCCACGGCAACCGAGCTCAAGGAGCTGCGGTAAGGTTGAGGTTTTAAAAGAGGCTTTAGCCTCTAGGCTATAAAGGTAAAAGACACTAATAAATATATATAGGTAAAATACTTATTACCTATATAATTACCTAAGATCTTACTTTTAGTTAAAAGCTAGATAGTTTAATAACTAACTTTAGAGGTATATAAATAAGTACTATTACTTATTTATAAAAATAATTAAATTAAAGTATATAAAATACCTATAAAGTAAGCTACTTATTAAAAGTAAGTCTATTAATTTAAAATAATACTTTTAAAATAATTTTTATTATAATTATATAATAAATAATTAATAAGTAATTATTAAAGGGTATATAGATTATAACCCTAACTTTAGACTTTTTTCTTAATATTAATAATAAAATATATAAAATATTAAATAAAATAAAAGAATTTTAAAGTCTTAATATAGCTATTAGAAAAAATAGCTTTAATAATAAAGCTTTCTTAAAGGTTATTAAATTTAGCTATTATAGCTATATTATAATTATAAGCCTTTATTATAATATTAAGAAAAAATATTATAAAATAATTAAGGAATTATTAAATAACAAGATTATAAAAAAGGTATAAATAGTAAGGAATAATCTAGTTTAAGTATATATAGTAATAGACCTATAAGAGGCAATAAATATTAGGATTCTATATCTATAGGTTTAAGGAAAAAGTTAGATAGGCTAGTAGCGTTTAGTAGAAAAGCTTATTAGAGATCTAGCTATAATTAGGACTAGGTTTTTAGTTAAATAAAGCTTCTATACTAAATAAGTTATAAAGGTTTTGAACACAAAGTCTCAAGGAGCATTTCACCTCCGGCAACGACAAAGATCACCCCGCGCACTGGTTTGAGGCCCAGCTCATTCACTACGGTCTGCCTCCATCTAAGACAAAGTCTGTCGCGCGCATGCGATTGTTTGACGCTGTTAACGCGGGAAACCTCAAAGTGCCAGCTAACGTGAGCAAACTTGAGACCAAATTGAAGAAAGAATGGACAAAAAATGATCGCGAGCCGAAGAAGGGTGCGATGAACAAATCTGCTGTGCAAGCGACACCTGTGAAGACTGAGACAAAGAAACCGACTGCCGCGAGTGCCAAAAGAAAGGCAAGCGACGACGAAGGTAACGCGGCAGCCAAAAAGCCAAAGACCGTTGCACCAAAGACTGCGACACCAAAGGCAAAAGCGCCAGCGAAGACACCAGCAAAAGCACCCGCTAAAAGCACGGCAAAGACAGCGGCAAAGGGCCCTGAAACGGGCCCCGCACCGACACCAGCCCGAAAGCTCCAGACTGCACGCTGCGTCAGAGGCGGTGCATCTCAGTCCGCTGGCAGAGGCGCAAGCACCGCTGCAGCAGAGCCAGTAAAACAGCCTCGAACTAAGCAAACTGCACCCCGAGGAAACGGATCTCGATGGTCAACTGGTCCGACCCGACAGACACCAAGAGACCCTTCTCCCGAACCTCCCAGATTCGCAACGCCTCAGACTGTTCGACGCGGCGCCTCTTTTGCGGCCCGGGGACGAATACCCGCTCCGTCCAACTACGATGATGCTCCACCCCCATACTCGGAATTTCCATATCAAGATTACTCCTCGGATGAGAACAACGGCAGCGATGACGTCGACGAGGTCAGCCTCGCACCCTTGGGTCTCTTGAATGGTGATTACCAAGTAGAATCGCGCGATGTGAGCAAGCAATGGGATTTTGACCCTGACGACTTCCAATTGACCCTCACCATCGCTGGCAATCGACTCTGGGGAAGATTCAACCTCGGCGTCTACGAAGGCGTACTCCTCATTGAAGAACGACCCATGCGGTCATCGCATGATCGCGTGTGGTTCAAATGGCGGGGTCGTGAAGATCAGGGACCTGTAATTTACGGGGATCGCAACCAAGGTTGGATGGAGTTTCTTGGCGACGGTCGCATTGAGGGTTGGTTGGACCATCAATCTCTCTCGTTCCAAGCTCGTCGACTGCCTGGGCAAGGAACGCGCAGTAGCATTGATGCTCGCACTCTGCAGGATGAATGGAACGGGTATTCATATCGTTTGTACGAAGAGGAGAATCGGGCGCGGTGGCGATGAGCTTGATTCGCTCCCGCGGGTGAGAGGACAGAATTGGTTACATGTGACGCCGATCACGCAAGATTTTGAGATGTTGGAGTTGAGGCTTTTGCACAGAACATTGCGGTTTTTTAATATTGTCGGAAGAGAAACTGGATATAACAAGTGTCACTTGTTAATAGTGAAAACTTTTAATACACCGCTTCTATTTATCGCACTGAACTGGTCAAAGCACACGGCATTGTCCGAATGTCAGTGAAAGGCCTCACTGTGAGACGGCCAAGCGGAGCAACACGGGAGGGACAAGGATCACTCGCAGCGCCCAGCTTTTCTCAACTTTGGGGGTTTTAAAAACAAGAATTTTCCCATTTTCCTTTCTCACCCTGTGCCTCAAAACATCATTCCTTCTTTTCAACCCCTCTCATTCCGGCCAGAAAATGCATCATGAGTGCAATTCGAGGCTTTCTCAACGCCTTCAAGACCCGCAGTCCCCCAATCACAGGGATAATCAACCTTAAACCCCTCAGCGACTCCAACGCCCGCGTGGGGAGAGCTTTTCTCGAGCGCTGCAACCCCTTTAGAGACATCCCCAAAGACGCAAGGCTTGAGAACACACTATGCGAAGTACGATACATCGATCGTGTTCTCCGCGACACTCTTGTTCCTACGTCGCTGCCGGGTGATGATTATAATTTTTGCTCCAAATTACTGCGCAGTTTGGAAACGAGGCGTGATTTAACGTGGTTGGTCCTTAGGGAGACGGATATAAGGGATACGATTGGTGCTATTGCGAGGAGAGGTGGACGAAGAGCGCCTATTCCCGATGAACCTCACGATATTCATAATCGCGCGAAAGCTCTTGAGAGGCATTGGTCTGCGCTGGAAAAATGCCACACCAGGCTTCGAGAATGGGAGCCGAAATATGCGACACAATCACAGCCGCCTCTTTTAGAAGAAGAGGAAGAGTCTGTTCTTGAATTAAGCGACGAACAGGCTGCGCATGCGGAGATTGAATATCGCGAATGGCGCTCTGATCGCGATAGAAAAGTATCCTATCTGAAATTAAACCCACCGGAGCCAGCGGCGTTCATACCCGTTGAACGACGAGATATTCAAACGGATGAGACGTGGAAGATACTCCCCCCTTCAGAGACTGAGATTGGGATGAGGCTTTTACCAGTTTGGACGCCGATTATTTTTCAGGAGGTACCTATTGATTGGGAGAGTCCTGATTCGAGTTTGAGGAGTACTATTGGGGAGAGGAGAAGAGGAGATGAGTTTAGACGGAGAGAGAATGACAGAAGGGAAAAGAAGTTTGAGTTTCAGAAACGGCTTCGCGAGGAGATGGGTAGGGCGTGATGATTAGGTTGAATTTCTGGAGTTTTGGTTGGGTTTGTGACCTGGGATATATAAGGTCTTGGTGTTTGCATATGAGCTTGATATTCAACATACATCAGCATAGACAACAAGAGGACAAGGGACAGGAGCATACTTATCTATGCTTGATATATAAGATAGTACATGCTGAAATATACCTGCAGAGCCAAAGGGCTAAGTCCTAGGTTTCGATATATACATAAAAGAAAGATGGAAGGACGAGCACAGAGGTGAACACTCACGAGTATCAAAGTTCAAGATGACTCTGGGTCCTTGTTTAACAACAAGAAAGGGTTCATAACAAAGCCACGAGTTGGACAAAATAGCAACCAAAACACCCTAGTGGAGCACTCTTTACGAGCAGTAGTTCATCACAACCCGCGATTAGTCTCCCAGACGCATTTCTTTAACTTTCCACTGGAATGCGACGCTATCCCGCACACGAAACATCCAAATCCCTTAAAGTCAATCACACACCCAAGTATCATTCTCCAACCTCCTCCTCACATTTTCTAGTAAGAACAAGCTAGTTTTGCAGAAACTCTAAGCGAAGCCTCAATTGGCCATCGAACTTTTGTCAAACGGCCCAGCCAATAGGATCCTCCCGCTCGCCGATCGACACGAACAGCTTATCATACCACGATGCTTGATATCACGAACCCCGCAAATAGCTGCATTAGGAAGGCACAGATAAGTATTCATGCCGAACTTCCGTGCTCGCTTCTTTACTGTGGTGTGTTACGCCGTGGACCCTGGTGAGTAGGACTTTATCATAGCAAAAGTTCCTCTGATCGTCGGGGAACTATTATGTATGACGCTCGTATAAATATCAACCGTGCTGCCTGTCTTGTCCGATTGTACCGGGCCTTCTTTTCAACTGTAAAAGAATCTCGTACGTCACGATGGGTTTGAAAACAGCTCTTTTGTCGGTATTGGGCTTCATTGCCTTGACGAATGCTTCGGCTATTCATCCTCGTACTTCCAAGCCTGCATATTCTCAGTATTACAATAAGAAGACTTCTCGTGAGTTGCTACGTCATGACATTGACTCCCAAGCCTAACCATCTTTCTAGCTTATTATGTTCCTTCGACTGGAATTCCTGAAGTATCATTTGATATCGGCGAAAGTTATGCTGGCCAGATCCCCGTGGATTGGAAGAAGACTGGGTCCAAAGATCCCAAGTTCTTCTATTGGTTCTTCCCGACCGTTAACCCAGCTGGAAAGGACGATGTTGTGATTTGGTTTAATGGAGGTCCTGGCTGCTCCTCTTTGGAAGGTGATTGACACATTGATTTGATTGTTCCATGACTGACATTATTGTAGGTCTCACGCAGGAGAATGGCCCGTTCTCGTGGAAGTATGGAACTTACAAGCCCGTGCCAAATGCTTGGTCATGGCACAAACTCGCCAACGTCATCTGGTAAAATCTTACCTTCCACAAAAGCACTATACCCAACTAACAAATTTCAGGGTTGAGTATCCAATTGGCACCGGCTTCTCAACCGGTCACGTAACAGCAAAGAACAACACCGAAACAGCAGCCCAATTCGTCGAATGGTGGAAAAACCTCGTCGACACCTTCGGCCTTCAAGGCAAAAAGCTCTACATCACAGGTGAAAGCTACGCCGGTGTCTACGTCCCCTACGTCGGCGCCGCTATGCTTGACAAGAAGGATACGAAGTACTACAACGTCAAGGGCGCTCTTTACTACGATCCTGTCATGCCGTATGCTGATAAGCTGCGTCTCGACCATGCTGCTTTCCCGGGCTTCTTTAGGCATTGGGAGAGTGTCTTTGCAATTCCGGATAAGAATAAGAAGATTCTTGATAATGATAATGAGAAGTGTGGGTTGGATAAGTATCGTGAGGCTCATCTTACGTATCCTCCTCCTCCGGCGCCTTGGAAGCCTGTTCAGGTTAAGGGTTGCGATATCACCGCTCATTTCGACGAGATCAGCACTGTCATTAACCCTTGCTTCAACGTCTACCACGTCCAAGACACCTGCCCCGTTCTTTGGGATGTACTCGGCTTTCCTTCGGTTCAGTACACTCCTCCTGGCGCAACACTCTTCTTCAACATTCCCGGTGTCCGCAAGGCAATCCACGCCCCAGCTGCTCCCAAAGAATGGGCATCATGCTCAGGCCCAGTCTTTGTCGGTGACGACGACAGATATGATCCCGCGGAGCACGAGAAGAAGTTCCAAACTCTCGTCGAGAAGACCAACAACGTCATGATCGGATCTGGCATGGCGGATTATATCATCACGTCCAACACAACAGCCCTAGCCGTCCAGGGTCTCAAGTGGAACGGCAAGCAGGGATTCCAGACTGCGCCTAGTGCAGAGTTTGTTGTTCCGATTATTAACAACACTGAGAGCAATGTTGAGAACTGGGCGGGTGGTAGTGTTCAGGGATCGGTCCACTCGGAGAGAGGGTTTACGTTGGCGACGGTCAAGACTAGTGGACATATGGTTCCGCAGTATGCGCCGCCTGCTGCGTTTAGACAACTGGAGCATATGCTTGGACGGGTGAAATCACTCACGGACGCAGAGCCCTTTTCTGTTAATATTTCCACTTCTTTCAAGTGGCCGTATTAGATAGTTTAACGTCTGTAGAGTATGTTATATGATAGCAACTGGTGAATATATGTCACTGATTATCTGACTGATTTGTTATTGTCATTTTGAAAAGCAGTCTCTCACATTGAACGCGTTTTCATGTATTACAAGTATCTTCAAGTATCACCTACTCAAAAGCATAATTATACTAACACCAGAAGTAAGTTTCAATTTATGCTTTTAGATACAGAAAAGCCATAACGAAACACAATATTGTAATACATTTCATAGGAAATAATTCTCAGTGACCTTTGGTATAACCCGTTACCTATCGTGTGCGACCTCATGTCATCTCATCACACAGCACCACTCCACATCTGGTTGTCACGCTCGACAAACACATTCCCCGTACTGGTAATCCCGACCCTTATGTTTGAATCCCAGGACGCCTTGCTTATTATTTCTATAGGTATCAAGATTGGTGAAGCCACAACCAGCATAGCAATTTTCCCGATGGTGCTGCCTATTTCCCCCCAGGTCCACTCCCAAAAAGGCATTTTGATGGGTACAACCTCAACCGCAGCGTAGCGTTCCACCAACTGAGAGATTACCGCAGCCCTTGCTGGTGCTCTTGCTTCAGCATCCTCTTCATCGAAGCTAAACCCGAATTCGATGTGGCCGTGGTCGGTGAAATCGTTCCATGATTTGTTTTGAAGTTCAGTAAGCTTATGTTCATATTTTCGCCTCTTATTAGGGGCAAGAGGCACAAGATCCCATTTCGTTGTAACAATAGTAATAGGTGGTAGTATGCCTTCGTTTTTGAGACTGCGCAAGAAGTCGAGACTCTGAGTCATGCCCTCAACCTCTCGCTCTTCCATGATGTTGTGGACATATAGTACACCGTGAATACCGCCAAGGCAGCGAGTGGCAAAGCCAAGTGTAGTTTGAATGGTACTAATGACTCTTGACTTACTATAGCCACTGGCGCCAAATCCAGGTGTGTCGATGAACATAAACTGCTCGTTCTCAAGTGTAGTAAGAACGCACAAGGCGTCCAATGTTCCTATTGTGGCCTCTAAGCTTTATGAAGCATATCAGTCAGAATCGCTTACCACTTTCTAATCCATGGCTAACTTTGACATCAACCCCAGTGAGGAGTTTGAGGAGGTTGCTTTTGCCTGTTCCGGTATATCCAAGGATAAGGATGACTTTGACTTTGCCGTGCAGATTTCTGCGCTAATCAGGCCTATTCTAACTTTTGGTTGAATACGGCGAAGTTTGGGGGGACTTACTCGCTCTTAAGCTGTTGTATTAAAACATCATGTTGGGCTCGGACTGCTGGGTCAATAGTGTTATCCGGCATCTTGGAATCAGTCAGTGGCCATAACACAAAGGATGTAAATCCAGACAAAAGAATCGATGACGACGCAAAGCGGGGTAGGGCTTATATATTACAGACGGAAGAAACAAAAGCCGAAGATTTGTATCAGTACTTGATGAATTAATTTAAATATAATTATCCTACTTGTTAAATACGTCCGCGAATAACCTTTAAACTTCAGCTTATAAGATAGATTAACTACTTACCTATGACAATATATACTTGAATAATTCCTTTTTTGCCTTTGCCTTGAATGATCCCATTATTCCGATTGGCGATAAGGCTTTTCTTGAAACAGCTGCCTGACTGGCCGAATGCTCGACAGGCTGCAGCAACAGCTGAGCAAATCACAATTAAGAACACTTTGCGTTCTAAGCGCGGGGGATAACACATGCTTTGTAAACGCCTTGAAGATAAAAAACGAGTGAATTCATAAATAACTTACATATTCCCTCCCGCTGGCCACGAGCGGCAATAATCTTCACGACGTGCATCTACATAGCGGCTCGATCACGTTGGGAGGATATATCACATTCACCACCAACAAATACCTAATTTCGTTTCCATACAGGATCGGTGGGCCTATTGTTGATTACGTAAAAGCCAGTATGTCAAAAGATGATCACGTCTTTTCCGAGGCTAACTACTCGAATATTGAGCTCACCAAGTTTCGATGCGACCAATACTTCAGACTTTGTATTCTTGAGATTCAAGTACTATATCCCAGTTGGGAACTGTAAGCTTGGAGCCTTACCGGCATGGAAATTGGATACAAGATGAATACCTACTCTATAAATAACTAGACATCTAAGAAATATATAGCTAAAAGTACAAAAAATAGAACGAAATTTGAATAAGTGTTATGCGACTATGAACAGCGCCGCATACGCACTTCCCTCTCGAAATTAGCCTACAGAAGTAAGGGTATATCTAGTTCTTGCCCTTGTAAGCAAAGGAAATATTCATATAGTCAACAACAGTCTTGGAAAGGAACTTCTGAAGATACGAGGGCTCGGCAGTTCCAACTTGTTGCTCTATCGCTTTCATAACGGCCTCTGGTAAACCAAGAGCCTTCAGGATTTGAGGGTAATCAGTGAACGATCCATGAACAGTGTCCTTGACCGAAATTTCCTTCTTGGGTCCCCGGAGCTTGGCATAGAACGTCTTCCAGGTCGTATCCTCCTTGCTGTGGTTAGGGCGGCCGATGAGGAAGAATGGCTTGTCGAGGCCTTTGCTGAGAGCAGGTTCGAAGATCTGGCCGTCCAGGTCCATGCCACCGCGAATTCGGTTGTCTGATACCATTGCTATAGCCGCACTGGCACCGCCAAGGGAGTGACCTAGGGCAACGATTTTCTTGTTGTCGATTGAACCCGGAAGACCCTTGAAGACCTTCTTTTGGAAAGAAGGGCGCAGAAGCTCTGAGATGGTGAAGGAGATGTCCTTTGCCTTGACCTATGGAGAGTTAACAAAGCCCTTGTGCGATATGAGACGATAGAGATGCACGTACCGAACCCAACTGCTGGTTAGATTTCGCATCATCAGGGATATTTCCTCCCTTGATGATCTTTCCATCAGGAAACTCAACAACGGGAGGATCGTACGGATGATCAATCAGAACCACAACGTTCCCATAACTCGCCAGCGAACGAGCCATGAGGTTGTAAATTAATCTGGAGTTTCCAGCGCCAGGGGAAAAGACAGCGATGGGAAATGACTTCTTCTCGCTTTCACATCCCTTCTGGGCAATAGGGGCCTTGCAGACCTGGAACTCAAGCGCTGAAAAGGTATCGTTCGATAGACCTAACTGCGCTACCTGCTGTCCATATGCCTTGGCTGTAGCGGGTGGCATGTATGAGACCACCTTGTTGGAGCAAGATGCTGAGTCGACAGGCCAGAAGATTGAGGCCAGGACTTGTCGATGACCTTTCTTGGGGTCATACGGGTCGATGCGGCTTTTGTCGGTCATGCCTTCGATGCGAAGGGCAGTACCGTATGGACCGCTTGGCTTGGGGAGAAGTATGGCACTTCCAGCCCCAACGAGGGAGAGAAACAGGAGAGAGAACTGCATAGTGAAGTTGATAAGTAAAGAACTTGGTTGTAGTGAATGAAAGAAGGTAATGTGAGTTTGGATTCTCGGTGAGGATGCTGAGAGAGATTGCAACGAGAGGGATGGAAAGGCATCTTATAATCAGACGACAAGATATCCATCATGAAGTAGCATCGAGGTTTTCATACTATTCTCCGAGCTTATGCCAAAGCTCGCAGGATTCATTACATTATCGGTAAAGCTCAAACCCAAACACGTGGGATCTTCCATAATCATTCCAGAAACACAGCCTCTACCATACTCTAAGGAGTTAAGTTCAAGCGAACTGACAGTTCCCGTCCCCTCTGCCAAGAGCCGTTTTCTGCCCGACCTTAACTCGCGGCCGAAGATGAAGTTCAGCTCCCGGCCAGGCCAACACCATGATTGGCTCACAGCACTAGCGTCGCTCAATTATTTCCAAAAAGGGTATCGCGACATGCCAAGCTCATCTCGCACAATCGATGCCATTTTGAGTATAAACCCAAGCTTCCCCCAGTCGAGTCACCATCTTTCACATCACACGGAACAAGAAAGATAGAGAAAATGCCGGTTGGACCATTTGATAGACGCAAGAAACGATCGCGGTGCCTTGCATGTGCTGCAAGCCATCTCAAGGTAAGTACCGGGAACATTCGTCATCGTACATGGCTGATCCTTGTGATGCAGTGTTCTGGAAGTGTTCCGTGCAGTAATTGTGTGAGGAGGAGGGTTGAGTGTGCTTTTGAGAAGCAGAAGGCTAAGCAGATTTGGATCAATCAGGATGAGTCTGGTAAAAAGACCGTGGCCCGCGTTCCAGCTGGTGCTTGCAAGAGTCAGCCTCCTCGATTGGTTACCATCGCTACGGGCGATCAGATCTACTATCTTTCTCACTACTTCGACACATTTTTGAGGAGAAACAACTGCAATCCAAAAGCCTACATCTTCACTGATGTGATAGGTTTGATGAAAGATCAACAATCGGGGACCTTTCTCCACGATGCTGTTCTTTCGTTGGGGGCGATGCAAGCTGTTAAGTTGAACGCATCAGAGGGTGTTGACCCAAGCAAGACTTACAACTTGGCTGTGCATCACTACTCAAAGTCCGTGTTGGGCTTGAGAAATGCCCTTGAGAAATTCGATCAAGAGCCCAGTGCCCGGCATCGCATCTTGTGGACTACTCACTTACTTGGTCTGTTCGAGGTAAGTAGTTTTTGAAGACACTTCATTATGGCCAAGCTAACATGGTGAAGCTCATGACTGATTCAACCGGCGAAGGTTGGATACAGCACTTGGTTCACGGCACTTCGAAAGCACTTGTCGCTGCAGGTCCAACATCATGCCAATCAGGCCATGGACAACGTTTTTTTACTGAAATACGAATCTTTGAAGTCTGTCGGGCTATAATATTCAACGAGTCGACATTTCTTGCGAAACCAGATTGGAGATATCTAACACGGGAGATGAGAGCCAACGGGAAAAACGATGGTGATCTGTTAGATGAACTTTTGGATATCATCGTCTCATGCTCAACTCTTCGGGTTCGGTAAGTAACCCCTTCTTCTATGAAGCATGGTTTCTAATGATTTATCTTAGGGCGATAGACCTGTTGTATCACTCGGACGCAGATTCTGTTGATGTCACGAACCATCTTGACGAGGCGTTTGCTGTTGCTCAAGAAGGGTTTCGTCTAAGACAATCTCTCATCGACTGGGAGGCCAAAGACGGACCTCCAAAAGAACAGACTCATGAGAATGCAAGTGGGAGCTTCGCATCCTTGACCAAAGCATTCTTTGCAGCTACAAGTATCTACCTCTCTGGAGTCTTCGACTACGAAATTCCATATTGGCAGGACAAGGGTATCGTGGCGCCCAACTTGAGCGAAGAAGAGATACAAATGCATGTCGTCAACATATTGACTCACACAAATACCGTTTTGTATAATTCTTCGATTTCACCGCTGTTGGTACTTTTTCCGCTGCGAGTTGCGGGTGCACGGTCTTGGCAGAGTTGGCAGCAGGATTGTATCATGCAGAATCTATTGGTGGTTGAGAGGACATTTCCTGTTGCAGCGGCTTTTAGGGCTGACTTGATGGGAGTATGGGCTCGGATGAGTCCGCCGGCATTCTCAGATTCTCCTCTATCTACTTGATAGGACTCTCTATATTAATTACAGTATTTACATATAGAATGTACTCCACCATTGTTACACTTTTGCGAAAATATGCCTCAGACGATCTCCTGCCTAGAATAAGTGTTTGCGTGTACTGGGATTGTGATCTTGGCAGTTGACAATCGTCCTACATGACTGACTTGATCTCACCAGGATTAGGCATCAATCGGACAGTTTTAACTCGCGCATCATGTGATATCAAGCAGCGGCAGGCAACACAACCAGATTGAATGAGGCCTACCATCATGCGACAGGCGAGCAAACACAGCCACAGACGTATCTCAAGCTATTCTTGCGTCAAGAGTTGCACTGCATCTGCAAGATCTCAAGATCAAGGCCCTACAGGATGCCTGCTGAAATATCTGCAGTCGAATGCTCCAACCATATTTACCCAAAGAATAGCATGATATAATTGTACATCGATCCCTAGTCCATCTTCCTTGGTCCCCGTCACGGCCCGCTCAAAAAGGGTCTCTGATCATCCCCCGGTCTAGGGTGGATCAGCAGACACGTCACACTGCTCACCCCGTCCTTCGTTACAGAGCCAATTAATTCGATGCCCCGGATTTCTACAGTGCCTGTGACATGCATGCCATGGCGTCATGCCGGTCCCTGGGGCCTGTTTTACCTGTCGCTAGCTTATCTGCAGTTTCTTAAGAAGAGCCCTGTACCTGAGCGATATTTGCAAAAGTGCAAGTGAGATTTGGTGCTTTTACCGTGAGCAAAATGCCAAAGAAAGCTCCTTCGTTGAGGTCTTCTACTAGACCTAAACCTCAGCCTGCACCAACGCCAGCGTCGGCGCCAAAGAGACCGCCTCTTAGAACGCCGAGCGCGTCTTACTCGAGACCCCCGCCAAGTCATCCGCCACCAACGATTAAAAATGAGGCACCGTTGAGACCTCCACCTGGAGTAGGCGCTGCGCAAAGATCAAGGTCTTATGAAGCTGAGAGTCGGAGACCGCGATATCCTCCTTCATCGAGTCCAAGACAATCTTACTATGAGCGACCAAGGCGTAGGGACTCAGGCTTCAGGTCTGTGTCGCCTCAAGCGAGACCACCTCCTCCTGCGCCTGTGCAACGAGCGCTGAGACGGCGCATGACGAGAGATTCGGATTTGATGTCGGAGGATGAGAGTAGGCCTACATCTCGTCGTAGATCTCCGACTCCAGAAAGACGTCAAAAGACGCGACCTTATGGAACTGAAACACCACCAGTCCAACACTCTCCAAAGCCTGCGGTCGCGCGTCCGCCAATGAGGTCTTATCCGACAGACAGCTCGCGGCCTGATCCCAGGAGACGTCCTTCTTATGAGCCGCCGCCTTCACCAAGACGTCCGCCCGGGGCGGGGAAGAGATCGCCTCCGTCGGCGTATAGACCAGCACCTCATTTAGCTGCAGACATGCTACGAGGGCGACCTCGATCAAGAGGAGACTCGCCGCTTCGTTCCCATGAAAGGCCTGAAACGGCGAGCAACAGCCGAAGGCCAAGTTATTCAGGCGCTGGGAATTCGCAGCCTTCCTCTCGGAGACACTCTGTCAAATCTCCAGAGCAAAAGGAGACTCAACCTACCGAGAAGCCCGCAGAGAATGAGCCGAAGAAGAAGGGGTTTGACTTCATGAAACATTTCCCTCAAGCTGTTGCTGCCTACGCTGGTATCGAAGCGCTTGGCAAACACGCCGACACAGCCAAAGAATGGACGGACTGGTTCATAAAGCTCCAGAAGACCCCAGAAGAGATCCATGAGCTTTCGGCAAAGGCGACAACAGCAAGAGATACAATCACCCAGATCCAGAACACGCTCGAGGCACGACCTGATATCATTGAGGGAGATGATGCGACGCCTATGAGGAGGCAGATTGATGAGGCGATCAGGAATGCAACAGCCGCACTGGACGAAATGACGAAGCTGCTTCAAGAGATTAGCAGTGATGGGCTCGAGGGGACGATGTTTGGTGGCCTCGAGGAGTTTTATAACTCTTACAAGTATAAGGATGAGTGGGAGGAGAAGATCAAACTGGCTGATGGTGAACTGGAGAAGCAATTGGCAGCTCTCAGTAAGCTAATGGTCAACATTTACTCGTAAGTTACACACCCCCATACTGCATCTTACCATGCTGACAGTTATCACAGGCGCGCTCTGATGAAACCTGCTCCTCCCGGCCTTAACAATCCAGTACCACCGCCAGCTCCAGGGCAGTCTTCAGATTCTCCTTATGCACGACGGTCAAGCACAGTACCACATAGTTCAAAGTCCAGGGCGGGCTCAATTGACTTGGACCCTCCTCCGGTAGGGCGCTACCGGAAGTCAGTTGATGAGGATGCTGCGCGGTCCGCGCCCTCTGATGTGTCAACTGAGTCCAAGGTTGAGACTACGAAGGAAGCGGTGCCGGAGGACAGGCCTACGGAGCCTGAGAAAGATGCTGGTGAAACTGAGGCCCAGAAGAATGCCGACGGAGCGCCTCCGGAATCTCCAAAAGGTGTGCTCAAGGTTGATGATGACCTGGCTGATCTTCCAACACCGTCACCCAAGGCCGAAGCTGCACAACCAACACAGGTCCCAGAAGTGCCGGAGGCGCCATTGAAGAAAGAAGAGCCCACAGGCATCAAACCGGCGCAACCGACACCAATGGAAGCTAAGCCTCCAAAGCCACCAGCGCCCATAGAAGACCCTGAAGAGATCCTCCTCGACGCGGCCTGGAACGGCGACATCCAAGCCTGTAACTCCGCCCTCCGCCACGCCTCCCCCTCAACCCGCGACCAAAACGGCTTCACACCGCTCCATCTCGCCGCCGAGCGCGACCACCTCGCCATAGCAATGCTCCTCCTCGACTCCTCCGCGAACCCCAACGCGCGCGCCAACGGTGGTCGTACACCCCTCCACCTCGCAGCGCGGTACGCATCAGCCGCACTCGTAGAACTACTAGTTGACGATGCTCACGCTGACCCTAACGCTCGTACGACTGATGGGCGCACGCCGTTGCACTATGCTGCTAGTGTTGCGGAGGATGGGGATGACGAGAAGAGGGAGGTTATTAGGGTGTTGAGGGATTGGAAGGCGGATCCGACGATTAAGGATAATAAGGGGCGGACGGCGAGGGATGTGGCGCAGAGGAGGGATTTCTGGGATGTTTCGGCGACGTTGAGGAGGGCGGAGAAGAGGTGGGAGGAGGAGCATCACCAGAATTGGTTTCAGAGGCATGGACTGAAGCGATAATGCATAGAGTGCCATCTCCATCGATTACATGAAGGCTTGAAAGTAATGAGTTCCCGTCGGCCATTTAAATCATCATGATCGCGATCCAGCGTATAGTCATAGGGGAATGATTGAAGAACCAATTCGCATTCAAGATCATGTACTTCCTTGGTTAACCCTAAAAAATAAAAAAAAACAGATAGAACTCCTTAAACAGTTGGTACATTTCCCTCCCACACATTAAACGTTCGTCGAGGACGTAGAATAAGCACAGCTGTCAGCATCATCCTCCATTCCCATCTCAACCCTCCAATCTTCAGGCGCACACCAAACATCCAATGCATCCTCATTCACCTCAACCTCATCTAAGCCAGCCCAGGCCCCCAAGTCCAAGATATCTCCCACATCATAGGAAGAACTAGACACCGAGATCAATTGCTTCACCTTGGAAGTGATCTCCTCGAGGTAGTCCATGTTCTGCTCCAAATGCCAAGAGTAATCCTGGCCGGCGGTTGCGTACCCGTTCCTCAAGAACTGAAGCTGATCTAAGTAGAAAGCGAGAGCTTCGTCTTGCGATCCTGGAGAAGTCAAGTCATCCTCCCATGTCGCAGCATCCTTGAGCATGAGGAATCTAACGTCAATAGCCGAGGTACGGTGTCCAAGGCTTTCATGCATGGATGCTAGAAGTCGCATGCAGCTCATTGCCATAGGATGGTTCGCGCCGTATACATCCTTGAGGTTATAGCTGATATCCTCGAGGAGAGTGAACGCCGTGCTGTGCTCTCCGCAGGCGAAATGAACCTCTGCGAGTCGCTTACCAATGGCGATTGTGGTGGTGGGCTCAAGGTTGAAGTCGTAGTGGTCGCGCGAGTTCCATAGAAGTTCAAGGATGCGCTGTATAGTAATTAGTATAAGCGCACATAAATGGGGATTGTTACTAACCTTGAGAGTAGTGTAGTCGTTCTGCTTGCCGGCGATGCTGAGAATGCATGTAAGGTGACTAACGCTCAACACGCTCAAGTCAATGTCAGAAGTGTAGCTCATGGCCAAGACTCCCAACTGTGTTGCGAGCTCTTCGATAAGACCAGTGAGAGAAACGTCGACTTCGATCTCAGAGATCTTGTAGAGTAAGGTACTCAACTTAAGAAGGATCAGCGCAGAGGAGCTATCATCACTGTCGGCTCCACCTTCACTGTACTCAAAGACCCATTGCGACAAGTAGAAGCATGCCTTGTGAGATCCTGCATCGCCGAGTTGCTGGATAAGTCCAAAAGCATCCTCCAAAAGCGACGCGGAAATATCATGTTCGCAAGATGAAGCAAGGATGGCTTGGAAGAGGTGATATGTTGAGCTACTCTTGCCCTCTGGTCGATCCAGCATGCGGCAGAACAGCTTCCATAACTCGTCTTGAATGCCGCTCGCCTCGGAGCGCAAATGATAAGCCTCGAGATGCTGGATCAATCGTGAACCAGTGGTCAAGAGATTGCCAAGCTGGTCATTCTGCTGACCAGCTCGAAGCCACGCCTCATAAAGTGCCGTCTCGGCAACGACTCGCGTCAAGATGTCACCAAAGAGGCTTTCGGTCTTCTTCCTGGAGAGTTCTTCCATAGCATACACAAGGACCAAGCATCTTCGGTCGTAAGTAACAGAACGCTTGTGCTTGTTCTCGAGGTACGCTTGTCCGCAAAGACCCTGAGGCTGTTGCAATCGTGCAATTTCGGAGCGGATGGTCTGCAAGAAGGCCAGGTTTCCATGGTTGATGCCAAGAAGCTTGTACATGGTGCTAAAGTGTTCTGCGAGGTGGAACAGCTTCCTGGGATTCGTCTCCTTCTTCAAAACCCCGAGAATGACCTCTTCTAAGGTAACTGTGGCTTGCTTCTTGTTCTCAACTGTGAGGTTCACTACCCAGAAGTCGATGACCTTCCTTAGGCTTGAGATACTGCGCTCATGACCGTAGCCGTGTTTCTTTGCGCATTGCCTCCAAGATTTGATGAGGATGATCTCTGCTCTATCGTGGAGAAGAGGCTTGCTTGACATGAGAACACTCAATCGCTCCTCAATGATACGTAGAATCTCTATGAATGCGTCATCCGAGCCTGACAGACCCAGGCAGATCTCGTTCAGCTCATCGTAGATATCGACAGCCTCACGAAGAGTCGTGTCATCCATCTCAAGAAGCTTGGTCAGTTCGAGCGACGCCTTGAGGTACCAAATGTCCTGCCGCCCAAGGTCTGACAGCATAATGGTCCTTAGCTTACGAGCCAGACGTACGGCAATGGAGACACTGCCGACGGAGAGCAGCGTCTGTGAGTAGCCGATATAAATCTCGAATCCACGAGCAGCGTCCATTGAAACATGGTGCCTTAGGTCAGCGTAGTACGACCAGAGACGCTCATAGCGACGGAGAAGAATCGTGTAGCTCTCTCGCTTGCCCTTGCCTCTCTGGCCCTTGCACAGGGTAAGAAGACCTTCGATGAGGACAATGATTGAGGCAACGTCGTCTTCATCAGGCTCTTCATCAAAGCAGTCACAAATGTCGTCGTCATCTTCGATAACAGTGCCAAGGTGAAGGCTTAGGCGGACAATTGCAGCCGCGACGTGAAGTGTGAATGAGTGAGAGTGGCCCAGGTGAGTTCTGCAATCGCCAACGATAGACTTCCAGAACTCTAGAGCCTCGAGATGCAAGCCGGCGTCTTCAAGAGCTCCAGAAAGGATCAGGGCGATGTCCTGGCTGGAGGACTGCCAGAGAAGCACGCTTGACTTGCAGCACTTGACGATGGACTTGATCAAGATATCTCCTTGGGTGACTTGCTCAGTCAACTTGTACATCTGAGCCATGATGATCGCAATCTCAACGCGCTCGCGAGTAAAGGTCTTGGGAAGATGCAGGTGTCCTCCATCTACAAGGATTTGCGGCCAGAGGACCTCAAGACTCTTACGGCAGATGCTAATGGCTGCCTTCCACTCCTTTCGCGAGCGATGCAGATGAGCTAGATCCCTGCATAAAAAGACTGTGTCTGATCCAATGTCTCCGTGACCGTGGGTGCTATGGAGAATGCTGTCAAGGATATTGAGCCACAAGAAATCTTCGATGGGGTTCTTGACACCCTTATAGCAGACAATAAGAGCAGAGTAGACTTGTAGCATTTCTTCAAAGTGGTCATGAGAAGGTAGCTGATGGATCTCATAGAGAACGCGTAGAATGCTCAGTGCCTCTTGGTTCTTCTCAAGTCGGAGAAGAAGCTGTGCGATTTCTCGAAGGTTGACCAGAGTAGTCACTTCGCACCGGCGATCGGTTGTCACGAACCTGGAGACAGAAGTCCAGAATGACACCAGCGTTGTGCTAGCCTCCTTCTCCAAAGACAAGTCACGCAGCTTTGTGGCCAACTGGAGAGTTACAGAGGTGAAAGCGACGAGTATGGCAGTGTGATTGTTGTTCTCTTTGTTCAATTGCCCCTGGAGTAGACTCCATAGCTGCTGTAGAGCACCCTTGGAAGCGCTCGACATACCGCGGTCCTGGTAATGTCGAACAATGCGAGTAATAGCAGCGAGTGCTGCATCTGTCCAAGTCTCCAGAGTTGGAGCAGCATCAAAGACATCTTGGCACAGCTGTTGCGCGGCAGCCATGTCATCTGCATGCTCAAGCGCATCAATAAGCACGTGGAACAGATCAAGAGTCTTGCTTGCGAAGAGGCCTCTAGTTCTGCAGCACGCAACATACATATCGTGCAGAATCTCAGCAGCCTCAGCGAAGCGCATCTCCGCCTTATAGAGCTCTGCAAGTCTTTGAGCAACGGCAAGTGTTTGGTCGTGACTCTCTCCAAGCTCAGCTCTCAGGACACGCCAGAGGTACTTGTAGACCTTGGAGCTCTTGGAAGACAGTGTCGTGTGCGGCTTGACCAGGGACATAATGTACTTGGCACCAGCTGTAGCCTGTGGGCTGGGGTCTTCGAAGGTGAGGATGGCTGCTTCAAAAGCTTCCACCAATCTCTCGATGCTGACGGTGTGACGAAGATCTGAATGGGCAAGATTGATCAATGTTTGGATCACAGACTTGGCATTCGCACCAAAAGCGGCCTTTCGCAGGGAAAGAATCCTAGTCAATTGCTTATTCGTCGTGATGCTGTCGCCCTCAGATCGGAGGAAGTGCCATTCAGCCAAGGCCATCAAGACTGAGTCAGACATCTTTGAGGATAGATCGGTGGGGAGATGTCGCGAGAGCTTCTCAGAAGAGGAAAGAGACTTCTCGTAGTGCTCATACCAATTCCTGGCGGCATACACCATCAGCGGGTCAAAGTCTTTGTACGAAGCTGCAGTAGCCCATTGAGTCTGCGAAACATTCTGGAAGACGATATCGACCTTATCTTGCTGAAGGTGCTTCTTCGCATGCTCAAGACAGTCAATTGCAACCCGTCGATGAGCCAGATTCAGCGACAAAGCAATCTTGCCATGGATAGCAAGATGATGCATTTTCGCTTGGACAACAGAATCGACAAATTGAATGCGACCGCTGCGAATGGTGATGATACTGGCAAGAGGAGAGTTTGAGCTCACGGACCGGCCGGAACGGATTCTTCTAAGCCAGTTGCTCATAGTGACAGAGCCGTATCGCTCCATCTCATCGACCTGGATAGCTCGCTTTCCGACCAGAAGCCAAGAGAGCAGAGACTGCATGTCGGGATTGGAGTAGTCAATCTTGAGAAGCATGTTGTCGAGAATGCCTTGAACAGTCTTGGGTGTCTTGCAGATGATGTCTGTCATGCGACCAAGATCATGCTCAGCCTCCAATAGTCGAAGGATGAGCTTGGCCTCGAGTAAGGACGTCCATTGGCGTTCTGCGATATGCTTCTGCAGCTCTCTCTTCATCTCAGCTGAGAGGAATGAGAGTATGGCCGATGTAGAGAGAGCCATCTGCATGAACGAGCGGGCATTTCTGCGAATATCCATACGAGACAGGGTGTAGATCTGAGTGCCAGAGATGGATCGCGCTGAATCGGCATCAGCCAATGCAAGGCATCGAATATTCTCACACTTGGATGTAAGTGCCTGGAGCTTGGCAAGGAACTTGGAGGAGCTATCAGTGCCATGACTGTCAATAGTGTTGATCACAATGGCAACGTTCCCACTGGCCTTGGAGCAGCGGTCACCGAGAAGTTCCCACAATAGGTCCTCTGTCTTTTCCGCTGACTCGGTCTCGCTGCGCTTCCTGACAGTGTTGATCGCATCCAGCAAGCCAGTGTCACCGATAGACTGGTCGAGAAGCTGGAAGAGCAATGCTTTGAGTAGACGAACGGACGAAGAGCCCTGAGTCGCAGACGTAACTGAGGCGCGCAGCAACTTCGCATCCAGAGACAGAGATAATTGCAAACGCTCGATGATGTTAGAGACGAGTTCTTGCTCTCCGTAACCAGCATCTCCAGCGACAAGTAATAGCCTGGAGGGCGTCTTGAAGAACTGAACGACGATAGGCTCAACACAGTCAAAGACAAATGAGTGGCCGTGCTTGCTTCCGTGGTGGCCTCGAGAGAAACCGTGGTTGCAATGACCATGTCCATTCAGCCAGTCTTGCACGGGCCCATGGCATGTCCCAAGGGAGCCGTCGGAACTACCCTTGAGCGACAGGATCCAGAGTTCCTCGCACGCTGAATGCGCAGCCAGGGACAATGAAGCCAGGTCTGCCTCAAAATATTGCTCGATCTGAAGGATAAGCGACGACGAGGTGCGGGAACCGGCTATCGAGACATTAGGATACTGAGGTAGCATGGATTAGGGTAGCTTTGAGGACTTACCTTTGTTGATCTCATCCAGAATGTCAATGAACCCCAAGCAAATCTGCTGCAACGACTGAAGTACCTTGGACAAACAGCTATAGAGCTTATCCGAAGAAACGCCCTCAGGTACTGAAGCTCTCACATGCTGGATTGTAACACTGGCTCGATGGAAAACAGCGAGCAAGTTATCCAGCGCCGTACTAGCACTAGTAAGCTTGCCCTGCATCGACAGAGCAAGCTCGCAGCTGGAGTAGAACATGGAGGCGACGCTTTCGGCATCAGATCCATGATTCTTCATTAGCGCGACGAAATCAGCGATGCGCTCAGCTGAAGACTGGACTTGCTTCAGACGTCTGTCGACAAGACTCCATTGATGGGGCACGAGTCTCATGCGTGTCTTGTCAATGAGGTCAAAGACATGATGAATTGTTACGCGCTCGCGTGTAGCGGGAAGTGTGCATGTCATGCGCAGCTCTCGGAGAGAACTATAAGCTCTCACCATGCGATCCTCTGTGGATAGCGCTTTATTGGATTGACTGCTCACAGCGCGTCGTCCGATGAAGCTACCAGAAGTGGTGGTAGTTTCGCTAGACATTGTGCGTCTTGTAGAGAGAGGCTGCGAGTCATTGCGACTGCTGCGCTTTGGCAAGCTGATATGAACTCTTCGGATCGTGGTGCTATCCGCATCGTTCTTGACAAAACTGTTATCAGAGCCTTGAGAACCATGGCTCACGTCTCTGTTCTGTTGTCCTGAGATGGATCTGCGACCCTGAGGACGTAGTGGTGCTGTTCGTAGTCTTCTGTCTAGGACGGTGTCGATGGTGAGATCTGCTTCGGAAGTGTCGACCTCGTCGTCAAAGACGAGATGTGAATCTTGAACTGGTTGGACATGTTCTTCGCTGTGTTCAGAGCCTTCTGAGGGTGACTCTGGACCAAGCTCTGTGATGTCTACCAAGGGCTCTGTAGCCTTTGGGAGTTGCGGCGCAACTTCTTCTGCTTCTACCATAAGAGTTAGCATCAATTGCTGTGTTCAATGCCAATTGGAGATCAGTCATGGTCACTTACGAGGAGATTGCAGCATCGCGACGACTTTGACACGGCCTCAACCGCAGTCAAATTCGAGCTCTTGGGGATATCTCAGCTTCTGTAGACTCAAATGTGATTGTAAAATTCTTGAAGTAAAAGAGCGAGAAGTGAATGAATGACCTGGGGAATGGAGAATGAGCATGCGCAACGCTGCAAGTAAGCCAGTCACTTGCATCGCTTTATCGAAACAGGCATCGGAGTCAATTCCTCGTAACGCAGCCACTCAATTCATGCTTATTTTTCGATAGTTCCATTTCAGCTGCATCTTGTTCTGTCTAGACTGGTCTGGGTGTGGAGGGGGGCTAGCAATCGGGTGTAAGTCACACATGTACTGTGCTTGGTATCGCACACGGAGTACGAGACTCGCGGCATCCCTTCGGCGCTACAGGGGGCTTATCCCCTGAAGTTCGCGTGCTGCGCAGCCTAAGTTAGTTTACTGCGCTAGATAAGTACGCTAATGCAGTCCCAGGGTCTTTTCAGCACATATCGGGGACGCCTCTCAATTGACCCCGCCATCAAAGCAACACTCCGATTGAAGGCTGGAATCAATACTTTCAGCTCTCAATATCAGTAAGACACCAGAAAGAAAGTATTCCGCGCCCAAGACCCGGATCTAGAAGCCTCGGTGACGCTCGGAGTTGACCGGTCTATCTTCTCGATAGACCATGTGATTTACGAGCGGTGTGGGTTCGTAGTGCGTATGCGTATGCGTGAGAGTTCCCTCCGGCCCAACACTTCCGCGCGCGGGGACTCTCAGGACTCTTGATCTGCCGTGTAAGTGATCAAGTCTCTACAATTTTATCTCTTAAATTTTGGACGAAAGGTTCCGCATGTAGAGTCGCAGACACACATCAACACCACCTTGGTTACTTGCTTTGCGTTGGGATACTGAATACGTTCAGCGTAGTCAATTTACTTTCACTCCTAAAAAAGTTGTTTTGCTGCTTATCTATCGAGTTCACAAGGGCTGAGGGCCAAGTTCCTTGTCTCGCTCCTCTAGATCCTGGCGGAGCAACTCGTCCCGGTCTTCAGGTCTCAACTCTACCCAGTTGCCCTCAACACTCGTAGACTCTATAAGCGCATCCTCGACCGCCTTCTTCTTATCCCAGCACGGCCAATTCCAACACAGATTCTCGAGGGATTTGTCTAGAAGGGCTTCGAAGAGCATGGCTGTCTCGCAGTTCATAGGGTATATAGATCTGCTCTGGGAGACACACTAAGCCATGAATTATTAGCACTTGACACTCAGCATAGTACATTGCAGGCTTTGACTTACAGGACTACCACTTGTGTTCTGATAAGAATAGCAAAGCTCGGGGGCTAGCCACGTATAACGATGGGAATCGTCGCCGACCCATTTATTCTCCCAACCTTTAAGTTGATCTGGATAGGCTATATTTGTCGTAACCTTCACTACATCACGTTGACCGTTGTTTCCGAATAACACGAGTCTTTTAACAAAAGCCTCGTATCTAACTAAAGTCAGCTACTCAAAGCCTGTGCAAAACTTTTGTGACTGTTTCATTTACCTCATCATAAGCGTATTCGTCTCGGGGCTGCCAAGAACGAGGTTATTGGGAATCTGAGGTTTGCTTGGAACCCCATCAGACCTGATATCCCCCCCGTAGCTGAATGCCGACCTATGAAGCCACTGTATCTGTAAGCATCTTCTTCGCGAAGCCAAATATAAGGGGGTGCTGCTTACCTCTGCAACTCTCCTTTTCTTCGCCACGATTGCGCTAGGATGAAGTTTTGGATATGCCAGTGATAGGGCCTGTAGACGTCAGAATAGATTCGAGCCGACGATAAACTTTACTTGATGATAGCATACCACGTTTGCAGAACACGCAGGGCTTGCAACGCACCTATCCTGCGTCGGGATCCGCTTCGGATTTTTAGAGGCGGCCTCTAATGTCTTCCAGTCCACGATAGTAATTGTTTCGGATGCTTGCACGGTCCAACATTGGTTCAACCGGCCATGAACAACCTCTGCATCTGTCTGCTCAGGAACGGGATATCCGGGCTGCAAAAGTTGTTTGTAGCGGGGGAGGCTTAGGAAGAATTCTCTAACAGACTCATTGATGAGAATACTGTAAAGACCCCCGGGATGCGCTTCAAGTGTCCTCCACCCGTTACCGGATTTCCACCCGTACTTGCTCGCATTACCCGGGCTAACGGGCTTCCATCCGCTTGGCAGATCCTTCTCTTCGTCCTGAAATATGATGCTTTCCAAGGGTAAGGGAGGCTTGAACTTGAGTCTTGGCGCATCGATTACGCGTTTAACGGCGTCGTGCACACCCTTTCTGATCGTTTCCCGTCCATCAGAGTGGCCAAAATCTGTCGTCGACACTGATATCTTCATTCCGTTGTGAAATAACGGTCTGGATATGTCAGGAATGACAGCATCCCAGTACCGTCCAAAGAATTCTTTGGATCCTAGTTTATCGCCCTGTGACCTCCGGAGTAGCTCTATATCACACTCAGTCTTGAGTTCATTCGTAATGATGGAAAACCTACCTGCCCAAACACAAAACAGCCCGAGATGGGCATAATTTGTATTTTCCTTAAGATTGAAGAACAGCTTCCGACGGAGCTTTTCCTCAGAATGTGAACATGGCTCTCCTTCAACAGTCCAACAACGGAATCTAAGCACGCCGCCATAGTATCCCCAAAGCTCTGCAATTCTGGTCGAAGCTTCCGTATTTTCTGTGGGGTCACTTCCTTCAAGAATACTCTTCTGGGTGGCGTAGTCGATAGCCCACTCGCAGTCTTCAATAAAAGGAGCTGCATCTCCTTTCATGCGGTTGTGAACCTCTTCAAGCCGAATAAAGCAATCTCCGGCCTCGTCAGCCTTGTTCGGTGCCAAGTATACAAAGCGATGTTTATCATCTTCGTCCGGTTTATCGTTCAATCGGCCACGATAGAGGAGAAGTTTGTATGGTTTGAAGGTTAGCTCTTCCTGATATAAATTAGTTGGTCCAATGCCAAGTCAACAATGCGAAGAGTTCGTACATCTGGCACGTAAGCACCCGTTTTCCTCAATATCATATGAACTCCACGAAATTCTTTGAAGCCAAGAATATCTAATGTACCGTCGTAAGGTTCACATGGTAGGAATTCGTATGTTTCTGTGACGGGTATAAAACCTATATGCACATTAGGGAACGCACGTCCTGCTTCGTCGGAATGGGCATATGTACCATCATAACGAAGGATTACATCCCTTGTATGCTTTGGTTCGGTGTAGTTGAGCTGTTGAAGGCCATTGGGTAGGTTTCGTATTTTGAAGCCTGTTTTTGCATAGATTAGTCTGAGGATTAGATAGGCTTGAAATACCTGACCTACATCCGTTCCCTCGCACCTCTTTGGCATCAACGTCTTTGATGGGTTTACCGTGGAGTGTTCGCTTCCTCGTGGATTTTGATCCTGATATCCTATGAATGCCATTGTTCGAATCTTCGTCACTTATCCCATCCCTCTGTTCCTCCCGCTCGCGCTCTTTTCGTTCATCCTGCTCTTTTTGCCAATCGCGATTGGTTCGCGGTTTCATCGGTTCCATGGTTTAAGGAGCAGAAGTGAATTGAAAGAAGCTGAGAGCGAGGGACTTTGTCTGGAAAGTATAAATAGACGATGAAGATAACCCAGCCACTGCACTGAAGACGCGGAGAAGGGAGACCAATGGTGAGCTTGGGAGATAGGTGTTAGCTGGTAGCGCAAGGAAGCTATAGCACGATGGAGGTTTGGTGACGGTTTTCAACAAGAGGTCACAAGTGTTCCAATATGGTAAAGAATGTCCATAGGTTTCGGTGAAAGAAAGCCATCTGGTCGAGGCCATCCCCTTACCCAGCGGCTTTCTAGGGGACCATGCATCTCAGGGTATGGGTCCAATAATCGATAGTTCGTGAAGCTGCAGCTCAATAGTCGCCTCACACCCGGGGTGTAGAAGAAAGTCTGACCGGGGTATAGAAAACCGGGCTTGCTGAAACAGATGCGCTATCTCATCGTAAGCTATGTAGGTCTAGACCAAACAGTATTGATCACAAGTCTAGAGATATCGCCCTCGGTTTTCCGGCACAGTATGGTTCTGTCTGGACCACGCGGCGGGTTTGCTCCGACTCAGACAGCCCAAAGCTGATTTCTCGGCAGTCTGTTCTTTCTGAGCTGTCAATGGAGCCCAGGGTTACGCTACAGTTGCGTTTTCCATGGCCTTGTCACTTGTTTTCGGCGCAGAGAGTAGCTAATAAGTGGTGCAGTCGATACCAGCTGTAGACTGGACACATGTTGAATGATTCGAACATCAAGAGAATATTAATTCGAAAAGATCAAATATGAACTAACTTGCTCAAGTACGAGAGATATATACAAATTATTGGACAACGCAGAATGAAAGCGGTTAATGGAGAGACCTTAGCCAGTAAAACAGCAAACACCTTTAGTTGCAGAACACTGTTGGAGGACCGATGTAAAAGCGCTCTGGATCGTTCAAGATTACATCGGGCACATTAGCACCGATGCCACTGTACGCCTTCTGCACCTTGAGGCTCTCCGCGTCTGTACCACCGTGGGCCAGACTGATGAAGCTATCCAGGATACCTTGGCGGTACGGTTTGGTCAAGACAGGCTTAGGAGCAGCAGCCTGTTTTGCCTCTCCTGCCTCTGTCAATAGGATTGTGTCCATAGGAGGCTTCTCCCTCTTTACCTCTGGCTCCAAGCCCATAGCGCCCTTGACACGAGACCACTTGACGCTGTCTCTGGCATTGGCGTGATCGAGGTAGCGAACGGACTTTTTGGTCACTCCCTTGGGCTCCCATGTTGAAGCCGGATAGTTTTCTGGCATGGACTTGAACACAGGAATAGACTGCTCAGGAGCAGCGGCTGGTGGAGGTACCAGAGTCGCACCGACGAGATGAGAGACTGTAGGGGGCATTCTCTCGGGTCTCAGGTAGTCTGCTGCATTCTCGGAGTAAGGACCCCAATAGTTGGCTGGTAGCTGATCCTCAACCTTGGCTACTTCGCGGAAAGGAACGGTCTTCTTCTCCTTGACGTTCCAAACCTTGACACCCAGAGTCGACTTGATCTTTGAGGTGTCACTTGTTTCCTTCTTCATCTGCATAGGTCTGCTGATGATGGAGTTGCCGCTGTACTGAGTACCACCACGGCCCTCAATTCCAAGAGAGTTTGTTGGTACTGCACTTCGAACGGAAAAGATGAAGTTGTCGCTGCGGACGTGCCAACGCTCCTTGTCAGAAGCCACCTTGTTAGCAGGAGCTTTGTTGACAGTGTCACTCTTCTTCTTGTCGTCTCCAAGAAGGCCAGAAACAGCCGTGAACGTGTGAGGATTCACGATGGCGTTGTTGCTGTCCCGTCTATCACCTCCGTCCTGCAGCACAAGTTCCATGAGTTCACGAAGGCTGATGGGTCTCTTGCCTTCGGACGATCCAGAACCAAAGCTGACGGTGAAGCTGACAACAGACAGATCGAAGTGCACGCTACCGTGAATAGGTGGTCCTTCGAGATGCAGAGAGGCGCCGACCTCGACAGAGATTTTCTTTCTGAAGCGCCAGACTCTGATCTCATAATACACGCCTGCAGATACTGCCATGTCGGCCATGTAGTGCAGAGGCTTGAGGTTAACGAGGAAGTCTGCATGAGCATCGAAGTGGGCACCCAGAGGGCCAGCAGAGAAGACTGCTTGGAGCATCCCTCCCGCCATGACGGCTCCTGGCGTGATAGCTGCGTATGCATTGCCAGTGACCCTGAGGTTCGAGCTAAGCGTCCACGAGATTCCCAATCGCTGTGGACGAGGGTAATGCGCTGGAACCTGGTACATGGGATGGTAACCACCAAAACTGACGACCCAGTCGCCTGAGTGAGGGTTATTCTTGCCGAACCAACTTCGAACCGCGAAGCCACCCGATGGTCTACAGTCTTTGTTGAGGATGAAAGAAGTGGGATTGATGAGGCCATCCACTGAGAGTTCACCATGGACAAGATCAAGCTTGCCAACCACGGAGAGATCAATCAAGATAAGGGCTTTGTCGGGGCTGGCTCGTCGAGGAAGAGTAGCTGTCGCACGAGCAATCAAACCAATATCAGTCTGATTGGGCCCGAGAGCTACTGTTGCAACAGCACGCATGTCGATAGCCTCACAAGCTCGGATGACAAGACCAAGTGCCAACCAAATAGAGCCCAAGCTAGGTGTCACGAAGGCATCAGGGCCAGTCAGTGACTTTATAGCCTGGTTCATATTGAAGCCGCCTTCTTTCTCGAAACCCTGAATGAGAGGGAATGTGGACAATTGCTCCACGGTGGGTAGTCGGAGACGTGAGTTGTAGCCAAAGCCAGCCATGAGACCGCGAACCTCAGCCCAGCCCATCGTGAAAATGAGTCCTTCCATCATAGCGTATATGAAGAAGGAATCGTATTCTGGTGTACCTGTTGCAGCGTTGGCTGGGACTTGCTCATATGAGCCAAGCGCTGCAATAGAAAAGGTGCTCAATGAGATAGCAACGCCTCCAAAGTATGCTTTGGTGCCGGGCTTGTGGTGCAGAGCACCGGCGATTTGGATTGGCATGCGACTGAATGACATGTCGAATCCCTCAACCTCAACATCAATCGGGACATGTAGAATGTCGTGCAATCCGTGGATCTGCTTGGAGTCGAGTCTGACTACAAGGGTAAGACCCTGGATACCGGCACTGATGGGTCCGATGAGAACGCTGGCATCAAGATGGATGCGCAAGACGCCGCCTTCGTAGGACAACGAGATACCGGAGAGAGTGAGAGGGCCCTTCTTCTTCGCAAGAGGGGCTGTCGTCGCGGGAGCACCGCCACTGGGAGCAGCAACGTCTGTGGATGGTTTCTTCTCTTGAACCGGAGCAGGTGTTGCTTTGGCGTCAGGAGCAGTTGCACTTGCTGGAGTCTTCTTCTTCTCCTTCTTGTCCTGGCCAAAGACATGGTCGAGGAAGACACCCTGGCTGCCAACAAGGCGGAAGTGGAAACCTTCAGACAACTCTTTATCCTCAGCTCTCATCTTTAATGGCTGTTTCTGGAACATCTCGCCGCTTCCGTTCAGAGTACTGATATCCTCCTGTGTGAACATGGTGTTGACCCAGAGGAACTCGAGCGCATCAAATGGTATATCCAGGTTTCCGAGGATGGGAAGCTTGGAGATTGAGGGCAGAGGACCCAGGGACACGCGTATCAGTCTCTTGATTGGTGATGGTTTATCCGCCTTTCCAGTGATAGGAACCAGCTGTGCAAATTGGACGTGGAGCATACCAAACTTGAGCTCTGCACCGAAAACGAGATGTGACTTTGCCCCATTCAGGCGAGTCACAATAACGTCGAACTTGTCTTCATCAGGCTTGGATGCCTTGAAAGTTGTTCCCGTCACAAAATCTGGAAGGACATCTCGAACCTCTTGGCCCAAAAGCTTCTGCACAGCGTCTCCGAGTGTGAACTCCGTTGAAGCCTTACCAGCTACTGCGGTCTCCTTGTGCAATTTGGCACTCAACTTCCACGTATTCGCATCTTTACGCTCGAATTTTGTCTCCAATAGAACACTGGAGATCTTGAGGTTTGCTTCAAACGTGACCTGAGTTGGCAGGTCCTTGCCAGCCTTGATGTCAAGAGCAATGCGCTGCAGCTCAATGCTCTCCAGGATCGACATGGCATGCGTTCTCTCTTCGCCAGCAGCGAACAAGGAGTGCAGAGCTGTCATAGGAATATGTGATGCATGTGCGCGGAATGAGACTTGGCTCTGCAGTGACGAGTACGTTATCATAGCCTCCAGTGATGCTGGCCGATCACCTTCCTTGAGAGGAAGAAGGGTAATAGCTCCATCAAGGACTACATTGAAAGCTTTTTTATCGTAGACGTAGTTGACTGAGAAGCCGAGCGTGGTATGGTCGATCTGTAGAGACGGTATTTTTGAGGGATCTGAGACGACTGCAGTCTCAGTTGGTTTTCCGATCAAAGCTTCGAGACGACCACTAACACGCAGACTCTTGTTAGAAACATAAAGATCCGCCTCAGTAATCTCAGTAGGTACACCAAAGGGCAAGTTCTTTACGAAGCTATTGTCGAGGCAACGGAGCGACATATATGGCTCTGATGGATCAAGGTAAGGGAACTGCTCCCATCGCTCGTAGTCAAGATAGTACTGCAATGGCGGGTTACCCTTTCCCATTACATTTCCAACGCCATTAAATGCACACTCGCCTGAGAATTCCCCAGTACCCTTGGTCCAGGTGAACTCCATAGTGAAGACTGAATGCTTGTCCTTTGGTACAAGCACTTGCATGGAAGCTTCGAGCTCCAGGCGCATGCCCGCAAGAGTTGTACCGCCCTTCTCGTTGTTCTGAAGAGTGATAGTAACCCTTCTCCAGTATATGTGAGAAGTACTGGTATTCTGAGCTTTAGACTGATGACCGGTATTGAGAAGGACTTTCTCCAAGTCGTCAATAGCAGTGCCTACTTCGCTGCAGCTCTTCCTGATCCAGGCCTTGAGGGCTTCCCACTGAAGCGCTTTCGAGTAGCACACGAAGAACAAGTTGATGTGGTCCTCTCCTATGGTCACATACATACCCATGGCGCGCTTCTCGCCTTTGATGTCTGGCTCCGCAGCGATAGTGAGTTCTCCGATGGTAAAGGCGTCTCCCCATGGTCCAGACGTTGGAGACACAGTCCTCTTGGCAATAACAGACAGTGGAGGAATGTTATCGTTCCACCCAGCGAGGTATTTGTTAAGTGTCTCGCCTATTGTATCCTTGAGGCTGAGCGAAGCTTCAAGTCGGATGCAACATCCAGATCCTGCGCCGGGAATATACCACATAGCGTTGCGGGCTGGCGTACCAGCCAGAGCCCCAAACTTGATTGTGGTCCCTTTGAGCAATGTCTTGAGCCACGGCTTGGGGTTGATGTGGGCCAGTGCACAAAGATCGGTGAGATCTGTGAAGCCACCGTTGGCAGAGCTTGTCTCCAACCCAAGGAGTAGATGGCCGGGGTATCGATCGATACCAGTAAGGGTGGTTATCTTGGAATCTTTGGATACGTCAAAGAACCCAGTCTCAAACTCGGCATTGAGAACTTTCGCATCAGTAGAGAACACAAGTGGAGCGCTTGCATCTTTGGACACCTTGAGCTTGAGATCGGTCATTTCAAGAGATTTCCCATCCGAGCCAAGCTTTAACGTGACGACAGCACTCTGAAGGTATGAAGCATTGTCGTCAAGTTTCCAAGCTGCGCCAAAGTTCCGCCTCAGAGGGTCACTCAGCGAGAGAGGGAACTCGCTCACGTTTGTCTTGATTGCTTCCAAGGAAGTCTCAAAGACTATCGGTCCTGACGTTGTCAGAAACGCTTGAGTGCCGGTGTCTGGAGTTGAGAAGACGATGTGATCAGACGGGACGGTACCAGCGCTGATACCCGGTGTTGCACTGCGAATTTGAGTTGTCTGACCCGTTGCAGCGAGCATGTACTGGTCTTTGAGGGGTATGAGTTGTTGCGGAGGTGGAGGGAAGCTTGGGGTAGTTGTAGCTGGGTTTGTGATAGGTGTCACGACTGGCCCAGTAGGAGCTGAAGTTGGTGGCGGGACCTTTGGCTCACTGGATACAGGAGCAGTCACAGGTGGAGTTGCGACATCACCAGCATGGGTTGGTTGCTGGACAACTGGACCACCTGGTATTGAGGTTGGTGGTGGGACGTTTTGGCCACTCGACGCTGGAGGAGCCGCAGGTAAAGTTGCAACATCTCCAGCGTGGGCAGGCTGCTGAAGACCCGGCCCTGATGGAACAGGAACCTCAGGCTTAGGGGCAGGAACGGCAGGTCCAGCAATGGTTCCTGGAGTCGCAGGGCCAGCAGAAGGACTTGTCAATCTTGGGTCTACTCCTGTGACTGGAGGCAATCCTCCGCTTGGAGCCTGCACGCTTCCTGGCGTTGGATTTGAGGGAGACAAGCTGGTAGATGGAGTACCAGAGCCAATCCCTCCAGGCTTATCACCTCCAGCTTGCCCAGGAAGTGCAGGCCTATCACCAGCAGGAGGCGTTGCCGATCCGCCGGCTGTCTGCGTACCAGAAGACGCATAGCGAGAACCTCCAGAAGGAGCTCGAGCTCGCTTGTCAGCATCGCCAGCTCTTCCTATGACTGGCCGACCATGACCGAGTGATCTTCTACCCGGTTTGGCACGATGCGGAACGTCATCGCGAGGCTCATCATCCTCCAGCCATTTCTTTACTTGGCGATGCCTGTGTCGCTGACGATGATTATGTCCAGAATGCTCATCAAAATCAGCATCTAATGAGGCATGGTCCTGTTTGCGCTTGACTGTAGAGCGTGTCCAGTCTCTTTCACCAAAGAAACGCCCAGGAGTGCTCACGACTCTAATACCGCCAGCAGCCTCCGCGCTTGTGTTTTCATCAGAGTCTGAGCTCTTTGAAGTTATAGACTGGTCGTCTTCAATTAATTTATGCTTGCGACTTCGGGATCAGTCAACTTACACGAGTTTTGAGCGTGACTAGCCTGCCAGGCTTGTTAAGCAAGCTGCCTCGTCCAACTAATGTCGAAGCAATGAGCTCATCGGCGCTGAATACAAATGTCTTGTCTACCAGAGTTTCTTGTTGATCTGGCAGTGACGGCGGCCATTTGTCACTGGCTGACCGTCTCCCATGAACGTTGTGGGCCATTGTGTCTCTGCCAAAGCTGCGATGCTCGAGATGAGCAATTGCCTGCTATGGAAGAAGAATTAGATTAGAAGGGACGGGGTCGATAACGCAGTCTCCTGCTCGGGGAACTGCATGAGATGAACGGCCAGATGCTCAATTGCACGCAGGCCGAGCAGAGTCCATGCCGATCAGAGCTGGACAACCCCAGACTGCAAGCTATTTCGGATACAGTTTTCAGCCATGGCCTAGAACACTAACTTCGCCCCTTCTCGATCCCTGCTTGTCTAAGTCACTTGACTAGCATCAAGCTTCCAATTGCCCAGATGCAAGAGAGCCAATACTCCTCAATCGGCATCTGCAGCTTCTTTCCAGCCATCCCATATTACTCGAGACATGCAGCAACTAGCTCTGATTGTAAGACCGGAGTCTCCGCTCTCCAGTAAATCAATGCGTGAATCGATAGTCTGCGGGAGCGGGCGCTTGCGTATAGCATCGGCTGTTGGTTCACGCGTAGAGTCGAGGCGTTCTCGCGATGTGGACATCGGTACGGCCCTTGAGGCTGCTACATGATAGGTGGCGTAAACGAGCGTTGAGGCTAGTAAACTCTTCTTTCGTCTTAGATAAAACGAAACTATCGAAAAGAGCAAATTCCATGTGGAGGGGAAGGCCATTTTGGGATGGCGAGACGAGAGCTGAGCTTTAGCTGCATGCAGGGTCTCGAACCATTTCTCCAGGGTGTGCAGGACAAGCTTTTGGGAGTTTGGCGTCGAGACCCATTGACTTTACAGGGGTACATTGCCCTAGGCTGCTTGTGTAAGTGCCCTGTGAGAATTTTCGGGGCGCCTTAGAGTGCGGCTGATCTTGGCTAGAACATCTACCCTAAGGTTGCCTCTCGTGAATATTGTGCTGCTTTTATGCTGAGTGAACAGCCACCTAAATTAGCAGAGGGCCAAAGTTTATTGGTAAATATTCATGACAGAGCTCTCTCTAAAGGTACTTACTTATATTCTGTATGAAAGAAACAATTCGTGGAGGGTGACGCTGAGATATGGGACACACTTGAGTTGAACCTCGACACATCAGGTTCAGTAAAACTAAATTAATTGCATCGTTTGTTCATGGCAGCATATTCCGATAGACATAATTACAGTAATACTCAAGATCAACGTTGGATATGTACGAAAACCTTCAGATCATTCCTTGCGCAGCGTCCATTTATCCATGACCTCCGTTGTCTTCACCACCGAAACTTCCTTACCCTCGGCATTCTTACCCTTCTCCCACCTCCCATAAACCTCCTTCATCTTAATCTCAACATCATTACCCACAACACCATTAACCGTCGCCCTAACCAGCATGAAACTAGCATCCAATCCCTCTGCAAAAGCAGCACCCCCTCCCGTTGTCCCACGAGGCTTCAAATGAACCATCATCTCAGCAGGCGACTGTTTCGTAGCCGCTCTATGTGTCGTAGCCGCAATCCACTGCTGTCTTGGCCCAATGGCGCGCACAGAAGGTAATGGTGCGAGATGGTCAAGAAGATGGGATGGATCTTCGCCAATGGGAATCGTGACTTCAATAGCAAAGACTTCTGTCCCAGCTGGGATATTCTTCGCCGTGGTGTTGGCCTTGATGGAGAAGACTATATGCTGAGGCGTGTTGGACTGTGCTGGAATACTGCGCCCAGGAGAGTCTTGGGAGAAGGCCAATTTCTTGAACCACGACTTGTCTTTCGCCTCTGTACTCTCGGGTGAGTGCTCGACAGCCGGCTCGCGAGTATCTTCTTCAGGCGCGGTCTGCTTGGGGAAAAGTCTCCGAGGGAATGTTTCTATGCCAGCGACATTGAAGTGGAGTGTAACGCAGTGGTCGCGCTCCAGTAACTGCGTCGCGATATACACAACTTTCGAGTCTGGCGCAGGCTTGTCCCAGACTCGCTCTTTGTTCGAATCAATCAAGTGGTCCATCATATTGACCACGAGATGAGGAGTGAGGACACCGGTGTCATGATTCCAGATTGGCTTAATGGGGAAACCAGAAGGACTGATGACACCTGTCCTACTCCAAGTGATCTTCTTTTCAACTTCAGCTTTTGGCCAAGCGTCTTTGAATTTATCCGTCATCTTCAAGAATGGCTTCAACTCGCAGGTGAACTCCATCGAATCTTTGCTGACGTATCCCACATCATATCGCTGTTGGTGTGGCGGTAGCTTGAGCTTGACGGTGTAGTCTACCAATTTCTGATCCCGACCTCGCGCAACGAGGCAGAGAATCATGTCCTCGTTGCGTGTTCTGTACGCGCAGCTCAGAGGAGTCGCTTCAGGAAGTTTGGTAGTGATGGTCATCTCGAGATCCGGAAAGGACTCCACGATGCCGCTGCGGATAATGAAGCCAGAGCCACCGATGTGCACGCGGTCGGCTGGTGCCTTTTCCAGATACAGATTAAAAGCCCAGCGAATGAGATCGCGGACAGGATCACTCCCTCCTCCCATAGTGTTGGCAAGACTCATTGCGCCATCGACTAGGGCATCAATCCAAGTATCATCGATGAGAAAGCAGTTGACGCTCTCTTTCGCAAGGACAGCTGGATCTGGGAAGAGATATGTCGCCGGGACCAGCTTCAAAGACATGAGATTGTCGATGAGCCAGTTGAACACGAGTCCCAACTGAGGAATTGAAGAAACGACAGGCTGAGCCTGGCAGAGTTCCAGAGTCTTCTCCTTAATGTAGGGCTCTGCTGCACTTTCAAGATGCCTGCGCAGTTTCTCAAATGTCATCACGCCCGGCGCGGCGGCCATAGACGTCGCTGTATGAGAAGGGACTTGCCATCTCGAAGCATTGGTCGCATCTTCTCCATTGCGTGGCAGACCGGTCATCTTTGCCGCCACAGAGCCCTTGAAAAGCCCGTCAAGTCTTTCCAAAGTGCTGGAAACAACGTCGCTGGCTTTATGCATGATATTCGCATCTTCACTCTCCGCGTCCTTGGACTTGGTCACGGCTTTCATGCAGAGCTTTCGGCGGAGATAAGCAATTGCCGATGAGAACTTTGCATCTCGGCCTGCCAGTGTTCGACCCAGCTCCCAGGCTGTGTTGTACGAGATATCAAGGATTCTCGCAGATGTGTCAATGATTTGCAGATCAGTTCCGTGGACACTTGGCTTGATGCGCGCTTTGCGGGAAGTACCTGGAAGAAGCGGTCCTCGATACAGCGCCATAGACGATTCACCAGCGATGTCGCGATGGCGCACGATGGTGTATCCCTCTGTGACCCTTCGACGAACCCACGCAGCCGATGGGTCGTCTGGCTTCTTAGGATCTGTGGGAGGAAGGTTGATCGCCAGAGGTCGGATGTTCTTCTGATCTGCGAGATGTTTGAACATCTCGAGATCTTGAGAGGCATTGTTCTTCTCCCAGGTAAATGTCCAGGAAAACAGGGAGACAAGTGCGACTGTCGCTGAAGCCTGGCTCGCAGCTTTCCAATCGATGCGGCCGTCTAAAGTCTCAATTGAGATGATGTGGGCGTACACTTGGACAGGCTGGTTGCCTAAAGTGTATGGCCTCGCCCGATGACCGATGAGCGTGCTGAGTTTGTTCGTGATATGGCCACTCTCATCCTTGACGCCACTGTCCGTGATGTACGCGAGGAGTTTATAGCGATCCAAGTCTGCCCCTGCTTGCTCCCCTGTCTTGCCAGTTGAGTCTTGACGCTCAAAATACATCTTGAAAGCGCTGCTCTTGACAAACAGAAAGTCGGCAGTAGCTGGTGATCCATCACCCTTGACCGGCACGTCAGCGTCGGAATAGTCATTCTTATGACACCACTTGGAGCGATTACTGTTGAAAAGACTCAAAGGAAGTGTGAAAGATTTAGTGCCAGAAGGTCTAGCTGCGCTGGTCACCTCTGGAGGCACACACAGATCCTCATCAGTGAAGAGAAGTAAAGCAATCCACGGCGTTGGCGCAGTTCCCGGATTGTAAGTTTGTGAGCGTTCCCATGGTGTCGCTCCTTTGAGAACAACATGAGGAAGCGTAGTTGCGCTCACGGTGCGCAGATTCGGCGGATAGAATGAGTGAACGAGCTCTGGTGGTATGGCGTATGGTTGGCATGCCTTAACTGTGACGGGTTGTGTTGATACCAGTTTCTCAGTGTCTTTGCCAGATTTGACCTCTTGTGTAGTGATGATTTCGTATTCTCCTGGGGGCATGGGAGGAATCTCGTAGGCGTAGAGACGAGCTTTTGCGTCGGCATTGTCGTAAGCAGTTGAGCTGCTGGACGACGCCGTCACGGGTGGCTTGGTATTAGACATGCTGCCGCTTCAACTGAGAGATATGGTGACAATGCGAGAGGCAGTAAAGTGCAAGATGATGGCCCGCTCAGCTGCAGAGTTGATTGAGGTGCTTCTGATGGAGAATGAATATGAAGGCTTCACGACACAGAATCCTCAGAGCTTACACGAAGCAGACCTGTCAATGGCAATCGACTTCGCCATGGTGCCAATCTCACAATAGAGCGTGTAATTCTGCAAAGACCATTTGTGTCTAGATTCATACCCATGTTCACTGCATCTATCCCCTGCCAAGCGGAATATACCTGAGATCCCTAGAACGTGAGACCTGCATCAGAACTATCGAAGTAGTAAATCACGCGCTTGGGAACTTGCCCGATTAGAACTCCAGTGGACACGGCGTTCCCGTTTTGGTAGAGCACTCGTCGGAGGCGAATCGATGCACACGCCCTGAGCTAATACTCGAAACTAGGCGTTTCTTAGCGAGCATCCCAGCTCCCGGGCCGCTAGTGGCCGTTCAGCCAGCCGCTATAAGGGGAAATATCGAGACGCTAACCAAGCATTTGGTGTTGTGTTGCCGTTCGTCCCGTAGGCCTCTGGGGGAAATGTTCCGCTGGAGGGGAGAAGTATACGGTGTGTGTCGCACTGTTCAATGACTTTGGGACTGGACCCTGAAAGAGTGGTTGGCAATTGGGCCTCGGCCTGTGTGTCTCAGTCGCGTATCGCAAGCTGGAGGAACCCTAGCTAGCATTGGACCTTACGAGTGTCGATTCCGTGCTATTAGATACTAATGATGGCTAGAACTGGCAGGGTATCTTGCGCTGCGCATCTGATTGCGAGTGGGGTAGAAGCTCAAGGTTGATTACTCGCCATTGACCATAACGACCATCCTCACTATCGCCAACATACGACCAAACCACTGCCTCTTCTCCATCAAACTTGTTGGCGTATACTATCACAATGGCAACGACGATGACTTCTAAACCTCCAGCTGTAGACCCAGCAGATGTGTCAGAAGATGAGTCAGAAACTCCGATTTACTTGGAGACACCATCTGCCCCCCAACCACAAAAACCCGTCAAGAAGGCCACAGACATTGATTGCTGGTCCATGAACCTCGATGCCTTCATTCTCAATAAGCACATCTTCAACGAAGAGCACTTTATCGCGCCATTAAACAGGCCCGACAATTCATCGTTTCTGGCTAGAGAGTTCTCAGCGCCTGATGCGATCCCCAATGTTGACATTGACGGGGCGTATCCGTGGTACTCAAACTCACGTATTACGGATATTACACAGACACCGGAAGTTGATGAGAAGGGTCAAAATAACTATGATCGCATGTTGCGTAAAGAACGTTTGGGCGTATATCTCCACTGGACGCTGCCTCAGCATTTTCGTAATGGAAAGGCAGCGGACACCGGAGATGAAAAGGCAGGAAGAGTTGCTGTAAGTGCACCGAATTGCAGAACCAGAACAGAATGACTGATCAGCAATAGCAAACACATGTGCCAGATCGTTGGATAGTCTTCAGATGCATCACAGAAGCCTCTGAAGCTGGCGCTCCAGCATTGGAGGCCTTTATTATTGAGAGCAATCGCATTCGCCATTTTGGTGGCCACTTTGACCCATCCTCAGACGACACTTTTGATGTTGAGACGGAGGCTTCTCCATTCATCGACAAGAAAGTGTCGGTGGAAAAGCAAGTCGATGTATTTATGGGTATGAAACGCAAGTTCGACGATGACTGGAATGACCCTGATCCCAATGGTCTTTACCACTCGCCGTTAGCATTGCTGGACTCTGCCAATCCTCTGTTCCCAGACTTTCAGCATCACAACTCAAACATCTTCTCCATTCACGACGATGTTAGTTGGAAAGACAGTACAGGCAAGATCATCCAGCCAGCGTCTGCGACTATCTCGTACGCTGTCTTTGGTTACCATTCAACGTTTCATTCACAGCATGACGAGAGACGGTCTCTAACCCACGGGGCCATGTACAATGTCAGATGGACCAGGGATGAAGCACCCAAAAACTCAGAGGCCCTCAACATCGCCAGAAACGTGAGCGGTCAACAGCCTATAGCCATGGGATCAGACGCTCTCGAAGCACTCGAGGCATACCTCCACGCTTTACCAGAGGACACCAGCCCTGTGGAAAAGACGGCAGCGCATCAGAGTCTGGAGCCCAAGCGCTGGAGCAATAGCGACTGGGTTGCGCTCATCGACGAGATGAAGATGGCTATCGGACAATCCGGCCAAGGCGGGTTGCTTGACTCACACGTACCGCAGAACCTCAGAGCTGGGTTCAAGCCTACAGACGGAGGCAAGAAATGGCGCTTCAACAACCAAAAGGTCTCTGCGGATGGGAATGACCAGCCCATCGATCCCAACAAGATGCAAGATTTGCATGTTCCTACCGTGAAAGAAATGAAAGATTTGCTCGAAGCGGATAGGTTTCAGGCATATATAGATGCCTTAGACCGACAGGAAGGGTATCTTCGCCACAGACTCTTTTGTGAATGGTGGAAGCGCCGAGCTCGTGTACCAGGAGGTCGATGGGCGGAACCTTCAATTCGCGCGGAATGTAGCAAGAGGATCCGCGATGATCTAGCGGCTTTGAAGACCGTCAGAGAGTTGCGAAGCAAGTATAATCAGGATAATGTGCCTGCCGATCTGAACAAGATGCATGCGACTGCCCGATCAGAATTCTTCAGCCGCACATCTCCTTCTATCGTCATGGGCGGACTTGGCACGGCGTGGCCTTCAGAGTTCCTTGTCAAGAAGAACAACGAGGCTAGGACACTGAGCTCACTTCCGTTCACTGGAAAGCAGGGCGCTGAGCTGGTACAGCAATGGTTGAAGGAACTTGTCGGTGCCAAGTCGGGCGATGCGAATCACCAGCTGTGCATGGTTCATGGCATGAAACTCTTCTTCCAGAACCCAGAGCTGGTCAAGAAGATATCCGATGCTCAAAAGTCGAATAAGGGCCTCATGCGCCTTCCAGCTTTGTTTGAGTCTCTGGACAGCCTCAATGCTCTCAACTACACAGCGCCAGGCTGGGTTCGTGTCGGTGTTGATGCGCTGATGCAGGAGTGGGCATATGCCTTGAGTATTGGCGATCCTGAGAAGATGAAGGAGCCCAGACCTGCGTACTATAACAGAGCTGACACTCACTGGAATGATACGCAGCCTTGTCGGGTGTTGTTTCTAGAATGGGAGGTTGACTACTACCATCTGCCTAAGCGATTCTGGACCTTGCAGAGGTTGAGCGATGGTACAGCAGACTACAGAATCGCACCAGGTGTCAACATCTCGTCGTTTGACATGATGGATCTCCACAAGCGCACTGTCTCCGGAAGAAGCATCTTGCGACCCAATGCTGAGTGGGCCATGACAACGCTGGCACAACAGCTACTGGACAAGATAGACAATGAGGATGTCAAAGACAAGAAGAATCTAGCAGGCGGCAAGGCTCAAATTATTGCGCAGCTGGAAAAGTCGATGAAGGGTCTGAATCTCGTGTCTGCAAACCTCGACGGTTTCACGGATCAGCTTCTGACTCTTCACGGCGGAATCCACGTTTCCCCTTACAAATCCGAGACGCATCCTCCGCGCAATGAGAAAGAGAAATCACTTCTTAGCGCGCTACTAGAGTCGGACAACGGCCATGATGTTACTCCATTCGGAGAAGACGTTTGTTCCATCGACAAGGCGGAGCGGGACTTCAAGCCCGTCACTCACGGCCAGGCGCGTTTCACAAAGTTCAACATCGTCGATAAATTCGGCCAGGTCGTCTCACCTATACACACTCCAGACGTCATTAACAAGTCCAAACCTCTGTATCCCTGCCTCGGCCGGACAATCGCATGTCAGTCGAATGAAGCTGAGGGTGGAGGCTTTGCCAACAGTGTGGAACTAGACGATGAGTACTGCTCGCAGTTCTTCCAGCTCGGCCATCGCATCAATCAAGACGCAAGACTCAACGTTCAATTCGTGGTGAATTCCGCTGATGTTGATGCGCACCACCAGACAACGCAGTTCTTCAATGGTGATTTCGAAGCAGGCCGCGGTCTGAGACATCATGTCTGGCGCCCAACTACAGAGTACGAGGATCCTGTCTGGGGCTGGCTTATGCTTGACTTCCGCACCATGGGCATTCAAGTCTACAACGCTGCCGGAGAAAGCATGGGTGAAGCTCTGGTGCCGGACAATATCCACGGCAAGGCGTATTGGCAAGTTCACTACGCCGAGGGTGATATGTCTGAAGCAGCCAATGAGTCGTCGCAGCTTCAACAGCTCATGAAGCGCATGTCTGACGCCAAATTCCTCGTTGGTCTATGGGCGATGCTGTCTGATGCATGCCAGAATATCTACAACGATCCTTTGACAGGTGATGCACAGATGCTCAATATGGTGGGACGGCCGCTTGCGCTTGTCAATATCGGCATGAACCTTGAGCTTGCCACGCCTGTTATGCAGTCGCAGAGCTACCAGGACATGTTGAAGAAGGAGGAGATCAAGCTTGATGAGTACAAGTTTGAGGTTCTTCTTGGCGACAAGTCGAATCTGCGTGATGGACTCATTGGCTACTTTCCTCCTTCGCCAGAGCCATCTCCACCAGTCAAGCCTGTTTCTATCCCGGAGCCTCAAGACCGCGTCGCAGATAAGCGGCCCGACATCAATTGCGTCTACACTGAGTTCGGTTACCCAGGACGTAACATCGTCGCAGGCGACAACCAGAAACCAGACTCGTTTGCTTCGCCTAGCTCAAGCAAAGTCTACGTTTCACCATTGCACGTTGATCCCTCCAAGTGCACGCTTGACCCTGCCAATGCCTACGACCCAGCCGCTGCTTACCATCGCGGTATTTGGAATCATCCTTCAACCGTTGTACTCGGCGCCATTGTCGATCCCTACCAACCCATCCATATCGCCACGGGTATTCTGCCATCTACAACACTGAAGCTTCCCCAGTGGATCATTGACCAGACCCTTAAGAAGCTACGCATCCTCTTGCGTGGTGGACCAGTCATCACAAGGTCAGATCTTCCTGGCATTGACACCAGCGCCGACTCATGGAAGAGGCCAATGAACCAGACCACAGCTGAAGCATGCATTCCCGCCTTGACAGACAAGGGAGAGTGGTCCTGGCTACAGCCTAACCTCTCGGCATACACGGTACCTGGAGATGAGGATGAGTACTTACCACAGTTCGTGCCATACAACCTCAAGTCGGCGCCCTCAGACTATCCTTTGGAGATGGGTCCGCACACAGTGCTGGAGGGTTTCTACAAGTTCGAGCTGTCCCAGCTGAAGTCAAGGGCAGAGCTCAGGCCAGGAAATCCGTCGGAGACAGATACCAAGCAGAAGGAGGTGAAACAGAATTGATTGGGGTGATGGGAGAGTTGAAGAATAATCGATGAACTGTGGCTTTCTTCAACTATAAATGTTTTTCTAGCTTGCCTCTTGGTTTTAACGTACATAGCACGTCTCGAAGCAATACCAATACATAGTTCAATACTGTACGGATATCTCTAATTTTGCGTTATACCGAGTCTATCCGCGAGGTCACTCATGATTGTTTATCTTTCTCAGCCTTGATGGTCAGCCTTAATGGTCAGCCTATTTGTAGTCGCTATATAGAGTATTTTCTATTTAGGTGATTACGTTTCATTCACATACGGAACGTTTATTAATTGTCATCGAATACTAATCTTGGATTGAAAGCCAACTCCAATTCTGGAAGCCAAAGTACCGGCTTCATTGTTTAAAGATAAACTTTCAGCCACGGATCTCAAACATGTCGATAACCGAGCCTGCTGTTCCCAGCCGGGAGCTCCGGTTTGCGGAGACCCCGGACACGGAGAAGCACCTCCGTCCTCAAAGTATATAACAACGTCAATATTCAGTTCAGCCCTCTGGCATCAACATCATACCTCACTTCACAATCTCAAATCATGTCTCAAGACCAAGAATTCAGCGAAGGTTTCAAAAAGGGCCTCAAAGTCCGCGGTGAAGTTCTCGGCGAAGAATACGTCTCCAAAGCAGTTGCAAGTCTCGACAACGAATACTGGAAACCCGCACAAGAGCTCATCACAGAATATGCCTGGGGCAATGTATGGACGCGACCTGGTCTTGATAGAAAGCAGAGAAGTCTTCTCAGTAAGTGATGCGATTATATCAAATTAGCATCTCTGATACTGCATAGCATTGGCGTTTTTGACGGCCCAAAAGGCATGGCCGGAATTGACGCTGCATACAAAGGGAGCTTTGCGGAATGGTTTGACGGAGATTGAGATTCGAGAGGCGGTTTTGCAGTCGATGATTTATCTTGGTGCTCCTGTTGGGCTGGAGGCTATGAGGGTTACGGAGAAGGCTATCAATGAGTTCAAGGCGCAGAATGAAGGTGAAGCAAGTGGCTCAAAGGATAAATGAGTAAATACATATAATCGTTCAAGTGATTCAATATCCATTCACCCTTAATTCGCCAAAATGACTCGATCATATCAACGAGGCGATGACTTCCCTTGTTCCATGCGGGTTAACGGAAGTAGCACGTGTTCGACCCCACCAGATGCCATCACCTTATTTACCCCTCCTCAGACTTGAACATCATACTCGTATCATATACCCTTTCCTCACAAAATCTTTTTCAAATGGCTTCCAAAATTCAAAACGTGACGGAATTCTCATACGTGACCCTCAACGAGGGCGTTAATGTCTTTGATGAATCAGCTGCAGCAAAGACTTATCAAAATGTCCTTGAGACAGCGTTGAAACAACCTGGTGCTCGACGAGTTTATACCGGTGTTGAGGTTGAGAATCCTTCTACACTATGGTTGTTTCTTGACTGGGAGACTCTAGAAGACCATGAGAATTATCCCAAGACTGCGTACGTCAACACTTGCTTATCATTTGAATACTGCTAATAAAGTCCAGTGATCATGGCCCTATCATTGAATCTCTCAAACCCATCGTGGACTTTTCAAAATCTATCAACAAACACGTCACACTAACCCCCTTCCCCCCAGAAGACGTCCTCAACAAAGACTGCTCCCCCGTGACAGAAGTCCTCCTCGCATTCTTCCCCCCAGACTACGACGTCGCATCCCGCGCCACAGCTACCCGCCGTCTCGAAGAATTCACCGGCGTAGCCCTAAAGACATCCCGCGACTGGCGCGGCATCAGCTACGGATGGAGTGTCGAGAACGACGTGCCTATCCGAGGAGAGGAGGGTAAGACGGGGAGTATGATGGCGGCGTTTATTGGATGGCCCAGTGTAGAGGCGCATCAGAAGTTTCGGGAGACGAGTGATTTTAAGGAGAATATTGGGCTGTTGAGGGAGATTCCGGGACTGGTCAAGTTGGCGGCTTTTCATGTTAGTTGTGTGAGTAAGGAGGCGGAGGGGTTGAGTGAAAGGGATGCTGAGAAGGCTCATGAGCATAGTCATGATCATGGTGGTGGATGCTGTTAGATCTGTAGATTATGTACGTTATTGCCCATGTAAATGGAACCTTTGAAATTATAGAGATGCCGTCATGGTGTTATACTATTATTCCTACACATATAGGGTTCACTAGTTGTCAACTTTTATCCACCTTGTAGAGTCACAGAATATCAGTCCTTCAAATTTCATGGCAAGATTCGTGGGACGGTCGAGATATGCTCCAATATATGTATTCAGCCTGGAGCAAGCCATGAAAGCTTCCGTATACGCCTTTTCATGTTCTAATAAATCCTTTCTCGTTCGCTGGCTCAAAGGCCGGGGTATCAATCGTGTTCATTACCCATATATCCGTTACTCCACCACAAAATCTCCTCCCTCTGTAAACTCATTATGCATACTCAGCTCCTCAAACTGAGCAGCCAAGTTCCTAATATGTCCATCACCAGGCTTCGAAGCCTCAAGATCAAAATCCAAAACCCAGCTTCCAAACGTACCGCTCTCGTCTTTACTAGGCGCCACAACCTGCTTCGGCGCTTCCAACGCACGCATGAGTTTGTTTGCTTCAGCGGCTGTCATGCTCCCATCTCTCATCGCCATAGCTAAAAGTCCCTTTCCGATAGGTTCGCAAACGGGAAAGCAAGAGCCGAGATCCTGACAGGCTGCTAGACAAACGAGGAAGTAGAAGTGCCAGTGTGCTTCTTCGAAACTTCCTCGTCGTCGATGCTTTTTGCTGAGACTGGGGGCTTGGATGGAATGGTTGCGCTGGGCGGCATCGCGGATTATGGTGTTGCTGACGTGCACGACTGCCGAGCTCAGAACGCTGAGGGAGTGGGCGTGGGGATGGTAGAGGCGACTGATGAGGATGAGACGTTGGAGCTGGTTTGTTGATGCTCGCAGTGCTGCTTTGGGGGACTTCAACAACACTGGGTTTAGATTCTGATTGTTTGGGTCCATGATGAATGTGTGAAAAAGGTGCGTGATAGCAACATGCAGTAAAATGCTGTATATCGTCAGTCATAGTCTCTCACATCGAGATGCACAACTTACTTGAACGCCAAAACATGATCAGTCATGTTCCCCGAATTAATTGACGACATCTCAGGCGGCAACGAATCCGTAAAGGCCAAAATCTTCTGGTACTTGGCCTCCACAAATGCCAAAGGAATCTTCATCGAAGCAGCACCCGCATCACCTTGATGCGCAAAGTAAACCGCTATGACCTCCTGCATTATAGTCCAGAGCTCACATAGCGCTTGAAACGTTTTTCCTGCATAGTCAGGGATGAAGTGTGGCGGCCAGTGAACTGCTAACCTTTCATCTATCGTGTCCTCGCTGCTGCGTCCGGGGATGGGGAACATGGGTGGGAAGGCTATGGGTTTGGTTGGGACCCAGAATGTGTTTAATCTGGGGTCTTAGTGGGACGTAAGAATGGGGGGAGGGGGTACGTACGTTAGGTAGCTGTATGCTCCCCAGGCTGTGTGAGCCATTGCACGTTTGGCGTCGGGGTCTAAGCTGTCGAACGATGCTGCGTTTTCTGGTGTGTGCGGTATGCCGAAGAGCTTTAACCGCTCCGCCATTGCGCGCCCGTCGCCGAGAAGATCGTTGCTTGAAACACTGGACTGTTCAAGATGGCAACTGACACTGAGCATAAGGATGGCAGCGACATTGACTAATGAGTCGGAAGATCGCTCAGCGCGCCATAGTACGCCCGCATCTCTCATAAAGTCCTGGCTCAAAGCGCCGACAGCTTCGTCAATCACAGAGTAAGCTTGCTATGGTGGATCGACATCAGTCTACGATGATAACATGTGGCGAGTGGCAACTTACACAGGCGTGGGCCAGCAGGGCATTCACCAGAAAAGGTGAGCAGTACTGATGTTGGCGGTGAACGAGGTCGTGTATAAAAAGGTCAGGGTCGAAGAGCCCAAATATGGAGTGATTGCCCTGCAGGTACAGTGAGATGGCGCTGGCAGCTACTTCGTCGTCAATGGACACACCAGTCCAGTACCCAATCTGCAGTTGGTGTAACCTCTCATCGCAGTACTTCTCCTGATGAGGGCCAGCGACGTCTTCCTCTTGCTTTATGCGAGGACTTTCAGCCGATTGCGTGCTCGGTGGAGGGACAGACTGCTCATTGCTAGATGATGTCGACGGGGACATTGTGTCGGACGGCGACGACCCATCGAGCAAAAGCCCTTGAGACGAGCGCTGAACAGGTTTCAGTCTAGGATCGGCGCTCAAAGACGGTAGGTCCAGGGGAAACAAGGTGGGATACGCCATGCCATGCCGGACCGTCAGCTCAAACTCGAGACCTGACGACGTCGGCGGCGACATGGCCTGCGCAGTGCGTATGCCGGAGGGCTGAAGCCTGCCATGCATACTCCCCTGCAGCGACGACAGTGCATCGGAGAGGTTACTCGTACTTCTAAGCTGTCTGTGTGCAGCGAGGGCTTCATCTTCGGGGAGCGACAGCAGGAACTCGAGAATATCACGGTGCTCTCTGAGTTCACGCTCGACATTGCCGAGGTGGTCGACGCTGTAGATGCACGTCGTTCCCCATTTCTCGCACTTGGAGCAGCTTGGTCTCTTACCATCACACTGGGCACAGCATCAGCAGTGGGTCAGACATAAGGTAGGTACTATACAGGAAACTTGGGTACAACAAGCAGGTAAGGTAGTTAGGGGAAACAAGGGGTGACTTACACGGGCTTTTTTCAGGCGGCAGTTCTCGCAGGCGTTAGGCCTGTTTGCCCGCCTGCGCCTAGCAACCCGTGTATCTTGATCCTGACCCCCAGGATCACCCGAAGTATGAGGTGCAGGAAGCAGAGTCTTGTACGGCATGGCGTTAGAGAAATGCCCCTTCCAGTTCCGCGGTGGTGGTATTCTCGTTTACCTTAGCCACCTTAGTTAACTGATCAACGCCGTCCAAGGGTACGACAGTCCCCTGGACGTGCACTTGGCGCTACGGGTACATTCAGCGCGGTGTGTCTTTGGCGTAGGGGACGTTGAATGCGGAGCGTGAGTTGTGTACAAGGGGCAGCCGCTAAGGCAGGCAGTATCTCGATCGTGGAGTTGACAAGCCTCCCTGAGGATCGGATCGGTAAGCCAGAGACAGGTTGAGATATTTTCCCGTGCTGGGATGTGATTCGATGGGGGGATGCTTAGTCTTGTTTCTGACATCACCCAGCCAGCCTCTTTTTCACACTTTGCTGTTTGGGGAAAGGATCAGGCACATCGGTTATGACTCGGGTTTAAGGCGTGCTCGATGGAGGTGAATGTCATTGAACAAGAGACGACAATGCCCATTCTGATTCGACTTTGGGATGTTATTGAAGCTGCAATTTGTGCGGATTTGTTGTGTCTAATAATGAATCGCATATTTCTTAATTCACAAGGCATACCAGGGCCATATGTGTTCAACCCCACGATACCCGAGATCTTAAGATCCGCAGATAAGCTCCGGGATGATACCATTAACCAATGCACCTCACCGACTCTTGTCAACCTTCACGATCACTTCATTGTCTTTTGATGTTCTAAAAACAAATCAGGGATTATATGTATCTCAATTCACTGAATGCTGTTGAGTTCTTGTTTTCTTGGCTGTGTTAAAGATTGCTGCTAAATGTCCACGTGCCTAAGTTCAGGGAGAAACATCTTCAGGGTAAGGGATCTCGACGATACCATATTGTCCTTGAGAGTAAGTACTGCATTTCGTTCCATCCTAATATAAAGTTTCTAAAGTCCCATCTATCTATCAACCATGCTAAGCTCCCCTGCATCACCCTTGTTCCCGATGTTACCTTGCTTATCTGTTCAAAAACTCAAAATGTTAGTTAAGGCCTGCATATTGTACACAGTACCATGAGAACCCAGATATTTATATTCTATACAAGAATGCACGAGACAGATAACTCCCAATATTGTATTTTACAAGTCCTGCAGTGCTTAAACCTCGTTCACCGTCAAAACCATTCGCCACCGTCGGGCAAAACAAGTCTTGGCATCCCAATCTATATGAACTCACAATGCCAAGAGTAATCTTGCAATGGACACGAACAAGATCTCCCAAGTCCCGATCTAGAGCCATTAGCGCTGCAGCCACTCCCAAGTTCCCGCTCCTTCGAGAGAAACCAAAGACTTTATCTCACGATGATCGAAGACAAATCTCGGCTCTACCCGCAAGCTCAGGAACAAAACCCCGGTTCAGGTACACACAACTCTATCCCTCGTAATCACAAATTGGCCTTTTATGCATCAGGAAAGGCTTCTAGCAATCTCCATTATCTCATCTGTCTCACCACCACAAAACGTGGTCGAGGTGAGACATAATCATCTGCATCCAGCCAGTGGAGCCACCCGCAAGCAGCAACCCATCCGCATTCATCACCACCAGAATCACAAACCTAATAAATCATGCTCCGTACCGATGTTATTAATAGCGTTTCCCGGAGAAATAAAGCCTTAAACCACCCTTCCGAGACCAAACCTGAACCTCTGTCTCGAAAAAATGTCATTTTGTTTTACATCCAAACTCACGGGCCAGCCTTGAAGGCTTTACTCACACCATGGCAGCAGTCGAGCTGTATCATTATCATCCTTCGTTTATTCTTTCTCTTGTTGCTCTCGGTTTGTTTTCTGCTTCGATGGTGGTGTGTTTGTTGCAGATGATACGATGTAGGACTTGGTTCTATATTCCGTTCCTTTTAGGTTGTGTTGGTGAGTTAAACCTATCCTTAGGATTCAGATGTAATTTTGAATGAAGCTGGAGACTGACTTTGGTAGCTGAGGCTACTGGGTATGCTTGTCGTGCTGTATCCGCTTCTGAATCACCAGACTGGACTTTTGTTCCTTATGCGATCCAGACTTTTGCGTGTCTTTTAGGTCCAAGTTTGATTACTGCGAGTATCTATATGATTCTCAGCAAAATCATCATTGCTCTGGATGCAGACATATATTCACTCGTTCCGGTCAAAGTAATCCCTCGGGTATTCATCTTTGGCGACGTAGTCGCTTTGGCTGCGCAATTTACTGGTACGTTTACCTTTCCCGTCTTGATCACATACTTATGTGAAATAGGTGCTGGCATCTTGATAAATGCCACTTCAGTTAGTCATCAAAGAACAGCCCAGCTTATTATCATCGGTGGTCTGGCTTTTCAGATCTACTTCTTCGGCTTCTTCACTTCGGTCTTGCATATCGTGCACAGCCGCATTGTCGATAACCCATCTCGCACGAGTACCAAGCTGACCATACCTTGGAAACGTTGGATCATCGTTCTTTACATCGCCTGCGGGCTCATGATCGCTCGCTCAGTCTATCGAGTAACCGAGTACGCCACTGGTCCTCTGGGCATCCTTCAAGGCACGGAAATCTACTTTTATGTCTTCGAAGCAGGATTCATGTTCCTCGTCACACTTCTTCTTAACATGTTTCATCCAAGGCAACTAGCTACAGTTTCATCAGATGATCTGACAGATGTTGAGACCGTCATCGTCACTCCTTCAAAACCCCCTCCTCAATATCAGCCACCTCGGACACCTCCAAAATACCTGCAACGACCACCATATCTTCCTTCTTACGCAAATCTCAGGAATCGCGGACCTTACTATCATCTACCCCAATCCCCTTACAGAACTCAGTCTTACATACAGTATCCACCGCCCTTACACTACTACCAGCAGAGAAGACTTCCTACGCTGGCTCACCATCGTCCACGGACCAACAGAACTTACAAAAGCTTCAATACTTCATTGAGCTCGTCTTCTAGTTGTGTTAGTATATACAATCCTCAGACCGGTCAGTATGAGCCGTTCAGGCGGTAGTCACTGTGGAGCTCAACATCTAGGTCCATGTTCTGGCTGGAGTATTCTTGGTATATACAATCTATATAAAGTCTGTGTTACTCGGCAACAACTTGCGTTGGATGCCGTTCTGTCCTTATCTATATATTAAACTTAGAACAGTTGAAATAAATACTGCAATTGGTCTCGTCTTCCCCGTTCCCTTAGTCTCAACACCAATAAGGCATTGTCACTCTCACCCCAGGGTCTAAACCTCCTCCAGAGTCGCATCGTCCACAAAGAAAGAAAATCCCGTGCAAGAACTCCTAATCTGCACACTCGGCCCCGCCTCCCACTGCGCCTGCGTCCACGAACACATCACACTCACCAAGGAGAAATCCGCTGTGTTCCCGATGATCCCAATCGAACCTAGCGTACCTTGCCCAGTGCCATGGCCACATACTATCGTGCGGTAACCACAGTTAATGGCGTTTGTAATATGAACCCAGGCGGAGAATTTGTAGCTCTTGCCGGGCGTGATCCAAGCTGTGTTGATGTATTGTCTGGACCCCATCAATGAGGTTAGGGGGGCGGTGCCAGTGAAGAAACCGGCTTGGTTGCCAGTGTGGACTTCGGATGATGAAGGGGATAACGATCCGGACATGGACTGCCAGGGGGAGACTGAGGCATCCTCGAAGCCAGGGTTGAGGATGCGGTTGGATGGGATTTCGGGTTCTGCTGCTGTGGTGGTTGAAGCTTCAGTGGTGGTAGTCGAGACGAGAGTAGCAGACGTCTCGCTCTCAAAAGTGGTTGTGGTCTCATCCACGGTTGTTGACAAATCCGTTGTCGCTTCAAGTGTAGTTGTCGCCTCGAGTGTAGTTGTAGGCTCTGCGCTTGAAGTTGACACCAAAGTCGTGGAGACTGACAAGCCGGAGGTCGATGCGGTCTCAGAAACAGTCAACGTCGTATCATGAGAGACAGTAGTCAAGCCTGTTTCCACAGAGGTCACTGTCGATGTTTCGGTCGCTGATGATGCGGACTCATTATCTGTAATCGTAGGAGCCCTTGAAGTGACCGATGAAGATGGCTTGCATGGCGATGCTGAAGCGAGCTGGCACAGCGCCAGCAGCAGTGCAGGGTGAGTGAATCTCATGGCGATGAAGTATGAACCAACGCAACAAGAACAAAGAGACAAGAGACAGGAATTAAGTCTATGTTTATTCTTAAATCTAGACTCCTTTCTCATTCTATTATTTTTGCAATAACTACCACTAATTGGATACACTATCGCTCTGTACCTGGGCTATTGAGCGTAGCGCCATCACCAACGTCTACTTTGGGCCATGGTGGAAATGAGCTGAACCTCTTCATTCAACACTAACAAAACAACATGCTTGCATCGCAGTAAAATACAATCCTCATCAACTTCGCGAGAAATACCCCATAATCTTCTGCAGCGTAGTCTTCTCAACGACTGAATCTCCCGTCGCTTTACCCATCGAGTCCACAATCGTCGAAACAAACGTCTTGCCCTCAATACACCCAATATTCGACTGTCTAATCTCCTGGCCCTTCCTCACAGCAGTAACCATGATGCAATTTGTCTCGTTGTTCTTAACACCAAGATCGAATCCCGTCTCGAAGCCCAGGACCTTGGCTTTTCCTAGTGCTTTGAGCTCTGTGCCTGGTTCCGCGAGGTAGATGTTGTAGGAGTCTATGTCGGTCGCGCCGTTCCAGCTTACGAAGCCGTGCACTGTGTCTTCGTGCTTTTCGACGACGAGAGCGGGTGTCCATTTGGAGGGTGTGCCTGTCCAAACGTCTTTGAAGGCGCGATAACTCGTGATGGACTCGTCGTAGCCGAAGCGAGCTTGCCAGCGCAGATCATGTCCATCGTCGGGACCGTATTCGTGGACGACACCGCCTGCGCCCCAGCTCACGAACTGGTTTCCATTACTCAACCCAAGTTGATAGCTTCCATACTCAGGCGAGATCTTTGCACGATCCGGCGATAGAACACGCAAAACCTCAGGCCTCTCATCTGGGTGCGGCGGCAGCTTCAACTTGAGCAGCAAACCCCGCGAATACACCTTCCCCATATCCTCCGGGCTGTTGTGATTGTCAAACATACTGAGGATCATCTCCCGCGATGTGACATTATGCGCGCGAACGTGGTTCTGCCATCGGAATCGTCCGTGGTGTGGTAACGCGCCGAAATCTCCTCCCTTGGTATTCCCTCTCAACTCCCAAAGGATCCTACCATTTGAGCGTGAGATCAAATACACAGACCAGAAGTTCCGACTGCTGATGAGGAATGAATCGTGGTTGACGGCTTGTATCGAGCTAAGGTGGAAGAAATCGTATGGGTTCTTGGGACCGCCGTAGCCAGAGGATGAGATAAGTGGAAGCATAGAGTCTTCGGGCCAGAAGTGGTCGAGGGCGCTCCAGCTGAAGAGAATCTCCTGCGTTTCGATATCGATCTCAAAGAATAGAGAGTCAGTCACGAAGCCATGTTCTGAACCACCCATTTGCGTGAGGTTGTACATAGTCGTATTGTAAGCCGTGACGAGAATAGTTCCTCGCGTGGTCAATTCCTGCTCGTGAAAGTCCAGCCCGCTGAGGAACTTCTGACCGTACATATTGGTGATGATAGCATCGAGGTGAACAACCGTCTTCTCGTACTCGCTGTTCATGACGATGACCTCTCCAAATCCATGGCTCATTTTTCGGTGGCCGCGCCAGAGTGTAAGGAACTGCTCGTTGTGAACGGTCTGCACACGAAAACCCGCAGAATCGTAGGGGTCTTCGTCATGGGCGTATATCATCTCTGCGTTCTGCTTCATGATGAACGACGCAGCTTGCACGAGACCCCTCTCCGCGCCGCTGGACTGTGGTGTGATAAAGACGTATCCCTTTGCGAGTGGCTTTCCATTGGGGTTCCATTCGATATGTGGTGGTTTGTGCGGCGAGCTCTTGAACCGGCGATACACATACGTGTGATCGTTCTTCGGCTTGACGATGTCAAAGTTACTCCAAGAACGGAACGTCTTAATTCCCTTCTTATCAACAGACTCGCCACTTTTATCATCCTTCGCCGCCTTCCCACCCTTCGCACTCTTCCCTTCCGCTTTCTTATCTACCGGTATCGCTTTCGCATTGTTCGTCTTCAATTTCGTCGTCGCAAGCTGAACATTATCTGTGACCCCCGGCGTAGAGTAGACATACCACCAGAGCAGAATATTTATAGAAATAACCAGAAAAACCAGTCTTTTGGCCCAAGGGGAGCCTGATATGACGACCATGATCACGTTTTGCACAAGACAGAGCGCAGATCGGAGAGGACCCTTGGGGTCTATAAGGCTGCTCGTGGCCTACGCAAGGGAGTTGTAGGCTGACATGCAATTCTTATGATGTTCACTTTTTCTGGAATGAGCCCCTGTCTTGGAAGCATTCCTCAAGGCGTGGTGCAAGGGTCGAAGGATGATGTCTCCCTTGACAAGAGGGGACGGTGATTGGTGGTGTCTCAGTCTGTGGACGATAGTGGAAATAGAGGTGAACTTGAAGAAATTCGATAAATTGTATTGTGCAATTGTCCTTATCAATGGTCGCGGGATTTTGTCGTACGAGATAAGTATTAAGGTTCAACTAATTGGGAGGGAGGATGAATTTATCGTCGATTATTTGAGTCTAACGCCAACATCGAGTGTGACGGATTTACAGCATCACGGCACCTGGGACATTCCCGACCAATGGGTACTAGAATGTGACAATTCCTGTTCAAATAAACGTGATACACTATAAAGCCACATGGCTGTTATCCGCCAAGAGTATTGGGTCGTCAAACAATAGTGTCTTGCCATTGACTCTTTTATGTCAACGCGACACGAATTGAACATCTGACATACCAATATCTTGGAACAATATGGCTACAATCACTTGTCTATCTATCGAAGTCTATCATCGCGATATTATTACATGTGCGATATGAGTTACCCAACTCGTTAGATCGGTGATACTTCAACTTACGCGCTTGAAGAGGGACATGATAAGGTTCGATCGCACAAGCTGTCAATAACTTACCAGCACTCCAACCTTAACAGCGGCCGTTTTGTTTCCTTCCTAGTGCGTATTCAACCATTCCTAAAGATCATCAGGGATAGCAATCGCATGTCACGCGAAACGACCGAGGTTCGTCTCTTGGGCGACCTGTCTGTGCAAAACCCATGGTTGGGGACCATTTCGAGTCACCTTCATCCAAAGCCCTATGAAGACAGGTCTCATGTTACGAGCATGGTCCGTCGTACGTGAAAGCGTAGCAGGCAGACCGAGCAACAATGAGACCAAGGCCAATGCGCCGTATGAGACAGATACCGACCTTTCGGAGCACTGCTTCCTACCCATCTCGGCGCTGATATATTGGAGTTTTGCCCGATAGCTACATTTGTTTATCGCCTGAGAGTATGCGCTGGTTGATCAACATTGCCATCCTGAAGACGACAGCTAGCCAGGCTGCGACTGGGCAATTGCCAAGATCAAAGCCTGGGCCTCTTTCTTGTCAATATCTTCGACCTTTCACAGCCTAGTACAAGAATGTGTATCTTTGTCGCAGCATGGTGCCGGTTAAAGAGGCTGTGAGCCTTTGTCGAGACTAGGCTCCGTGGACGTATCACTTTTCACGGCGGTGCGCTTATGGCAAGGGATGATTGCTGAATAATCTCGTTCGATCGAATTCGCATCGCTCAAGTGAAGGTTTTACGGGTCTCTCAAGGGGAGGACTTATCGCTGGTACCGCTAGGTGGGAGTACTCTCTTGCACTGGCCCTCACAACGAAAAGATGAGCTCGCAAAGCATTGTCGTAGATACGAGCTTCCGCGTGGTTTCGCGCGGTCCGGAACATGTTCGGCATTATTTGAGGCAGCCATGAAAGCGTTGCAACTTGAGCATGACTTGCGGGCCCTCGATCGTTTACGCTCTCGAAGTTGGGACCAGAGTGGAGGTCCAAATCGGCGTCGCCCTCGAGCTCCATGTGCCCATCTTTCACAGGTTTCGACGAGCCGCATGCATGATGGCTATAATTTTATCATTATATTCGCGTCCGTGATCGTAGTCATCGCGAAGGGCTTCGCTGGTCGACATGCTCGTTTGTAACGGGTTCATCCGACGCGAGCATTCTTTGGGGGAGACGGCGCGTGGTCGACAGGTGCTGTGTTTTGGAACCCCAGTCTAATATCATTCTCGGAGCCCATCAGGCGCTTCGATGCCTGGTCGTCGCGAATACTGTGGTCCTCGTGTATTGTATTAGATTCGAACTGAAAGTAGGCACCTAAAACACGAATATAAAGCTTTGGCGGGGTCTTGAGCTTCGTGGAGGGGTAATGAGGTAATGCGGGGCAAGCCAGCGGGCGTACTGGTTCCGCGACAGAGTCAGACCTATTCTAGACACTCTATCAAAAGACTTGTAAAGACTACTTAGGTCCGTGAATCATTAGACAGAGCACTGGCAGAATATAGGGTCGTGTTCTGGGGCATACACGCATCCGGCAAGTGTTTATTTGCCGTGTAGGATCAATATCGGCAAGTCTTCGCGATGCCGATCCACCTCCGAGATCGCATCATTTAACAGACAACCTGTAATTCCTGATGCAGCCAAAGTCGACCTTAGGTAAAAGCGCAGATTATTAATGATCAACAAGTGAATGTCATGCACGCCCTATGAACTAGAAGCCGAGTACTTCCACGCTCGAGATATCTTATCGTGCGCCTTCTTGTAACTCAATGAGCCTGACACACCAGAAGACGAGATACGATCAGTCTCCACTTAGAACAGCCAAGAGATAGTTATTACTGAACACTCTCCTCTCACATCACCAAATTGCTCTTCCTACACAAACAAATTATCTCAACCATCATGTCTTCCAACGGAGCTTCGCGTCTAGCAAACAGAAAACCCATCAAGAAGCCCGTCCCAGCTTATCTCCCCTCCCCAGGCTCCGTCCTCACCGTCAACAAGAGCCTGTACACCTCCATCCGCGAAGCACCGCGTGAACTCATCGAAGAATTCACTCTACCCATCCGATCTGGAAAAGCATGGAGAGCTCCAGCGGGCTGTATCGTCAAGATCAGCACGCCTGAGGGGCCGCAGGTCGGTAAGGATATCTGGGGGTGAAGTGAGCAGAGGATGAGTGAGATACATGGCCTTGAGCTTACACAGATAGGGGATTTGAATATCTGGAACGCTCATAACCCGCGTGAACGCTTCTGGGCATCGCGCACCAAACAGCTTCACGCCTCACATGTCTCAACGTATGACCGTCTCTGGTCTAATCTTCCCTACATGAGACCCCTGGCCACCATAATCACTGATACCCTTGATTGGTACGGCACAGATGAGCATGGAGGTCGAGTGCATGATCTTCTCGGCACGCGATGTGATCCGTACATCAACACTGTTCTCAGCGGAGGACAGTATAACTTCCAATGCCACTCTAACCTCACCCGCGCGGTGTTGCCGTATGGCTTGAATGAGGGGGATGTTCATGATGTTATTAATATCTTTCAGGTCACGGGATTGGATGAGCAGGGGAGATATTTTATGAATCCTTGTCCGGCAGAGAAGGGTGATTATATTGAGTTTTTGGCGGAGCAGGATCTGCTTATGGCATTGAGTAAGGGCACATTTCAGGTGTGAGTTGAGAGTTGCTAATTATTGTAGGTACATGCCCTGGCGGTGATTTATCGCTTTGGGGCTTTGGAGAGGATAGCGAGGAGGAGATGATCAAGTGCTGTCGACCTCTCAAGGTTGAAGTTTATCGTCTCAAGGATGAATCTTTGCTACAGAAGGGCGGATGGAAACCAGCTGAGGTATCAGGATACAAGGGACGCCATGGCTTAGATGTCCCTCTTGGTGAGAACAGAGAGGAGAAGGCTTAGATACATTGAAAGCAATCCTATGACCCCCTTCACAATCTTGCCTTTTACTTTTACATACACCATCCCAGAACTATTTCGTTCACTGAATCTTCTCAGCCTTGCCCTCAGCGCTAAGAACAGACTCGTCACGATGCTGCATCAACGCAACAACCGCCCCTCCCGGCCCCGACAGCAAAACACTCGTGACAATCCCCCTCATAAGGTTGGTCCTCTCCTCTCCAACCTTCAACTCCGGCTTGACCTCCAAGAGCTGCTGCAGCGCCCACACAAGCCCCGCCACAGATCCTGTCGCAAAGTCGTAGATCAGAAAGTTGTGAATAGCCGCTGCGGCGCTGGACATGGGTTCGTACGAATGAGGCGCTGCGTCAGGAACGAAGACTTTGTTCATGCTCAATGAGGCCGCCACACCATCGGGGAAGAGACCTGGGAGGATATTCGCTGTGATGAGGACAGCGTAGGTCGTCATCTGGCCTATGACAGCAACATTCCACGCGAAGCTGTAGGCATGCGATAAAGCAGTCTTGTCAAGAACAACCTTTGGCTTATGCGCATCCTGTCCAACGCTCAGCCTCTTAAGAACAACAGTAAACACCGCTTGAAGTGTAAAGATGTAGACTGGAGCAATAGACCAGACGGCATTAGACCACTGTCGCACATTGAAGTTCGAGAACGGATAAGCCATGAAAATACACGGCACGATGTATCCGAGTAGAAAAGACGGAACAACCGTATGAAGACACAAGTAGTCGCGAACATGAACGCTCTCAGACCTCGACGATCCAGCAGTGAAGATCAAGTGAATGACAAAGTAAAGCGGCGCAACGAATCCAAACCCAAGACTCTGCACTGCAAATCCCCAGAACACACCACTAATTCATCGTTAGCACCTCAATTCTCAATTCTCGAATCTCAGAATAACTTACTTTAGCACAAGCGGACTCCAAGCAAGCACCCTCTGCGCCTCAATCAAAAACACCACGAAAAACGCAATCAACTGCGCCCCAAAACAAAACGTAAACAGCGAAAGTTCCGGCCTCGAGCCATCAGTCACATTCGCCCAAATAACATTTGAAAAAGCGAAAAAGTCATCAACTGGTGCTATGCCGGTGTATTGCTTGAGGATTAGGCGGTTAGTATCGGGGAGGAAGCGTGGGAGGGGGTCGTGGGTTATGGATTTTAGCATTGAGGTGTAGCCGTTGCGGTCGAGTTGCAGAATGAGCGCGTCGAAGCCGAAGATTGTGAAGATGGAGAGGATTATGAGCGTGGGCATACGGGAGGAGATGTTGGGAGATGTCATTGTGATTGTGTTTATTGGAGTTTGTGTTGAGTTAGGATGAAGAGATGAAGATGATGATTGAGGTGAGCGTGTTGGATACAGTCAGCCCCATCAGGATCCAGTCAATTACATGGATGGTGAGCAAACCTCATCAAACCTCATGGAGCAGGAAAACCTCTGACGTTGGAGTCGCATCTCAAAAACACATTCTAAGCTCCCCTAAATCTGCATTGAATTACTTAAGTCAGTACTAGATTATACTAAATCTACTCAGGTCTTTTTATTATTTAGGATAGAGGTCCTAGTTAAGCTTCCTAAGGTATGGTAAGCAAACCCGATCATCACCATCACGCATTTGCAAAGCAGGCCGCGAAGAGCAAAACTCAACTCTTTAGACGAAGTTAATAAAACAAGCTTAGTAAAGAGTTTACTAAATCTTGCAAATAGTCCCTGAATCTTTTCGTCGCTTAGGGTCAAGGTAGGCAAAGGCGACTTCACAATCAAGAAAACACATGTAACAAGAAATGCAGTTTGCTTATTGTTTCCACTCCGATAATAATTACAGTCCAAACAATGTTCATTTCCATCGTCACAAGCCTTTAAACATAGTTTCCACAGCCGTTTTGGGCCAGTACAACCGACCAATTTCAAATCGTGTTCCAGTGTAGTTCTATCGCTTCGACACCCTTGCGCTGCTTCTAGTCACGCCTCGAGCTGGAGTCTTGGCCTGAGCCTTGGTCTTCGCGGGCGCGGACGCCTTGGTTTTCGCGGGAGCCTTGGGCTTCGCTTTACTCTTCGGTTGGCTCTTCGTCTGGCTCTTCGTCTTAGCCGGAATCTTGGCCTTGCCCTTGACTTGGTCAAAATAGGCGTCGACGAGCTTGGGCGCGGCCTCCTCGATAGAGTCCTGGTCCTCCCAGGTGTTTTCGGGTGTGTCGTAGCCTAACCACTCGACCATGACCTGCGGCACGCCATTCCGAACGCGATGCTTCCTGATTGCGAAAACCTGGTACACGTCGTCATCCTCGGGGTTCTTAGGTCTTCCGCCAGGTTGCGAGCGCCAGTACGCAAACAGGGCCTGTCGGTTGTCGGTGTGAAGAAGTTCCTCCGAGACCCAAGAGTTCTCGCCATCTTTCCACTGGATGAGAAGCTCGATCATGTTCTCCTTCTTCTCGTCCTTAACCCAGCGATGATCCGCAATCCTCACGAACTCGTATTCCCTGTCGTCTTCCACCGCTTCTTCAGGATGCGCCTCTTCGGGCTGTTCCTCGAGCGTCTTCTCTACACCATTTGTTTGCGGTCCCGTTGCGCGCGAGGCCCTCGAGGACTTTCTGGGACTCTTGGCCTCGCTACTTCGAGAAGCAGGGATTGAGGCCGGCGTTCCAAGCTCGGCCGATTCTCGCGTTCTAGGGGAGGATCGGACAGCGGGCGACGATGCGACACGAGAAACTCTCTTGGGAACTGAGGCTGGTGACGAGGCCAAGGCCTGCGGTCCTCCCACCGATTCTCGCGTTCTAGGAGAGGATCGAACAGCGGGCGATGACGCGATATGAGAAACTCTCTTGGGAATTGAGGCCGGCGATGCTTCGGCCGATTCCCGCCCTCTGGGGGAAGATCGGATGGCAGGCGACGATGCGACGCGAGATCCGTTAGAGTTTGATGGTTTGTGTATCGGCGACGAGCGCGTCGATGTGCTGATGCGCTTCTTCTTAACACTCAGCGGCGGGGCCATGGCGATGGTCTCTCTTCGTCGACTGACGACGGAAATCTCGGCGGTGTTATCGTGGTCCGTGGATGCAAGAGAAACGTTACTCAGACGCGACCGCTAGAAGTCAACAAGTTACTTGGGTGTCTAATATAACAGAGGGGGTGCCAGCTCATCAGGGCACCTGCGCAACGCAGCGCAGCGCAAAGGCACCTTGTAGATGAAACTTACGGGACTGCGACCAGCCGGCTCCGAGAACCTATCCGCAGCGCGTTTGGCAAGACGTTGCTCTCTAGGCGACAAACTCGGTCGCGAGGCGGTAAGTGGCATGCTGGAGGGTGGAGGTCTCTCGGCGGGCTGCTTGAGCGGTGATGACAAGAAGTTGAAAATCGCGTTCATGGTGACGGAAAACACGGGAGACACAAACAAATTGTTGACTTGGACTGGTTATTCGAGCAAAAAATAGATGCAAAAGAAAATTGAGCAACAAACGGAGGCAAACGCGGTTTGAAGCCTTGTCTTGCGTCGAGTTTGTATTGGTTGAGTTATGTTTGGATGAGATGGGCTGGGATGGCCTGCGCGGGTTGTTTACTTTTTTTGCTTGCAGCTGGAGCCGTTGAGAGGTGCAGTCACTGAGGACTGGGGGAGGTAAGAAAACTCCAGACCTCGATCTCAGGTGACAAAGGTATTTAGGCAAATCGACCCCCCCTGAAGACGACCTTTACTGAGTTTATTTTGACACCTTTAGATTAGGCTTAGTCTTTTCTTGCGCCCTATGATGCATGAGCAAAACGCGACAGGTGGGTGACCTACCTAAGTAGACTAGCGCCGAGATGTCCCCACCACGAAAAGTGTCTGCATGCAAGCGCAACATCCATCACCAATTACTATGCGACACATTTATCAACCAATTGTCGGTGTCACCGGAACAAGACTGATTGAGAAAGGGCAGAGATTTCAGTAACCTCTACAAGCATGTTTGCAAGCTTGTGTGAAACGAAAGAGGGGTATTGCAAGTAACTCAAGGTTCGGTGAGACCCAAACTCTATGGCCTCACAACATCGACAGCCCAACAACACCAGCAAAAAGAAACACATTCTCTCCCATTCAGATGCTTCACGGGCAAAAGAGAGGGTCTGGCCGGGGATTGAACCCGGGACCTCTCGCAAGCTGAGCTGTAGGGTTTTCCCTAAGCGAGAATCATACCACTAGACCACCAGACCGAGTCACTCACGTGATGTTTGTTGCTGAAGGGAAGTGAGCAACCAGAGCTCATGTACAGAAGTGAATAGGGCGAGAGAGAAAGTTGGTATTGTTGAGGTTTGAAGAGAGATAATTGACTGTTACAATCCTGGATGAAGGTTAAGTCAGAGTTCGGGGGTTGGCGGGTAGAGCGGGATGAAGGGGGAGAGCAGAAATGTTCTGACTTGCTTGTCTGTAGGGTAATCCTGGCACGCAGTTTGTAATTGAGGACGAGTGTTTGTCGCGTGCATAATTAAATGATGATACGCGGTTAAAAATCTTCAAACGGGTAAAGAGTAGTTTTTTATTTCTACTTTTGACTGGGAATCACAGATAGTCGATAGGTTCATTACGCTCCCTTGATATAAGATCAATGGAAGCTCTTAATGGTGAAACGAATCATTGTGTTGGAGTGTGACGTGAACGTTTTTGCCATGAGAAAACAAAACCGTGGATCTAAGCCCGATGTATTTTACAAGAAAACCACAAAGTCTTTGTTTGTAGCAAAAGCTTAAGTCTTAAGTTCCCGAGTAAGGACAATCGATGCATGTATGCCGTTCCAATATTTGTCGGATGCGTTCTATCCATCAAGGTCATCAGATTGCGAGAGCACAACACATGATCTTGGAGGCAAACGGATGGAAAAAATCACATTGAAGATAAAGTGAACTAGAGATTTGCAGATGAATTCCAATAACGTTTCTTCAAGCATGATAAAACGTAGCGTAGACTGCGCACTTACACCCATGGTTCAGATGCACCACTCCCTCCATCGATACTTCAGAGACATTTCCCAATTCATCTCAGCCATTCAGATCAGCAAAAACAAACACAACCTTCTTTTTCCGGCCAACCAACTTCCCCATATTCGCCAATCTCTGACCCGGCACTTGATCAAAAAACTGCCATCTCTGGATCCGAGGCCTGCAAGCGATCCCTCCATCGTGGACCAGGCCATGTGGAAATCGTACGATGTGTGGAGATGCACCCTGAAAGGGTGGTCACGTGAGAGCGATCCTTCTGATGAACTTCTGCGATTTCTACCATCAATAAGAGTATTTAAAAAATATTTAAAAAAAGTATTTGCTATTTCAAAAGCACTAGTATTTCAGAGGGGGTACGGAATTGACAATTGAGCGAGCAGAAGTCGTCGTTGTGTTGCTCCTCCGTCTCTCGACACCTTGAAGGCCCAGACCGTCATCGAGGTGCGGTCGAGCCAAGCCGTGGTCCCTGTTACGGTAACTTGTAGGGCTGAAGAGAGCAATATCCCTGCATATCAGGCACTTCCGGAACGCTACTGATATGTTTAAAAGGTGGACGTTGCCCCTTGATTGAACCTCTTGTCATGTCATTAGTCTGTCCTTGGATATCAGTCACAGACACAATACGCGAATCAGTAAGGTAAGTTAAATTTCTTCTATCAACGCCATGCTCCTCCATTATTTCTTGTCAACAAGGTTGTAAATCTTTTGGATGTCGGCCAACACAGACTCAAAGTCAATCTTAAGATCCTTGAGAAGTCCATCCTTGAAACCAAACACCCATCCGTGAACAATGGGATACTTGTTCTCGTGCCACGACTGCTGGACATCAGCAGACTTGATGACGTTGCGGCACTGCTCGACGACATTCAGCTCGACCAAGCGGTCGTAGCGGGCGCTCTCGTCCTCGATTGCGTCGAGCTCCTTCTCGTGGAGGCGGTACACGTCGCGGATGTTGCGAAGCCACGGGTTCAGCAGGCCGAGGTCCTGGGGGGTCATAGCCGCCTTGACACCTCCGCAGCCGTAGTGACCACAGACGATGATGTGCTTGACGCCGAGGTGCTTGACGGCGTAGTTGATGACGCCCATGGCGTTGAGGTCAGTGTTGCACACGAGGTTGGCGATGTTGCGGTGGATAAATGCCTCGCCGGGCTCAAGGCCGCAGATCTGCTCGGCGGGGATGCGGGAGTCGGCGCATCCGATCCAGAGGTACTCGGGCGCCTGGCCGGCGGCGAGGTTCTTGAAGAAGTCGGGGTTGACCTTTGCCTTGTTCTCGGCCCAGGCGCGGTTGTTGTGGAAGAGCCGGTCGTGGCTCTGCTGGAGATACTTTGTGATGTCCTTTTCGGCCATTGTGCGCCACTCTGGTTTTGGAGCGGGTATTGGGTCTTGTGTGGAGGATGAAGAAGAAGAGAAACGGGGTTTGAAGCTGGTGAGTATGGAGCGAGAGGCAAGACGTTGAGATGATGAGGATAAAGATAAAGATGTGAGGGAGGGAGAGGAGGAGCGGAGAGAAAAGGAAGGGAGCCGAGAGGACAACATTAGAGGCATCCACAGCGAGCGCGGTTGCAGCTGCAGGCAGTGTGAGTGAATATGGTGCGATAATGGGAGGGATGGGATGTGACAGCGACCGACGGGTTCAACGGACAAGGATAAAAACGGGCAAGACTGCAGCAAACCACCTGCAGTAGATCCAATCCTTGGTTACACGTTGGGGGCGCACTCGGTGCTACTGTCAGTAAAGTAGCCTAAGTTAGGAGAGCTTCGCTGGAAATTCGGACGGAGAGATGCCGAAGGATAAGAAATTTTGGGGATGACGACGTAATTTGTTGAGAGCAGCCCTTTTTTTCGTTTCGTTTCTTTTTTCTTGGTCGAGTCAATCACTTTAAGCTCAAATTGGTTGGGCGATTGGCGATGGGTTTGATAACAGCCGAGATCAAGATTTCGGTCGCCGGGCCGTGCGTAGCCGTGCATCGGCAGTTGACGAGACTTTTCCGAGCATTTGCGTGAGTCATTCTATTGTATTCTTCTCTATAACTTGACTGTGTATAGTAAGTTGTGATGTTGTGACTCAATTGAAGGATTAAAACCCGGAAGCCGGGGATCATCAGCTCTGCCGACCCCACGTAACAAACTCAATTTGTATTGGTCACAAAACAAAACGTCATATCGCCGAATTGCCGGGATCTCGGAGATGTTCATCTCATAACCCCACGTTTTGATCTCAACACCAGAAAATAATGATATCGCTTCACGATGTAGATGAATTGAGCTCTATGCGCCCTAAATAGAAATGCTGTAGCAGGAACAAAAGACTGTCTTGGCTGCAACATAAAGGAAACGCTAATCTGATCCACAATGACAAGCACCAACAAACAAATGCATCTGCCAAGACATGTGTGCGATGCGCAGGAGTCTCTGACCAAACCCAAACATCCGCCAATCATTACATTGCTGACCGCTTATCAAACTGTTTCTCCCAATCGTCACCCTCAAACCGCGACAAAAAAGCACTTTGATCCTCCAAGTGTCTCTCCTGCATCGCCGCAAACTCTTTCCTCATATACGTCTTCTTCACCCCCTCCTCAATCAGCCCCATCTCATTTCCAGCCTGCTCTACTTCCTTTGCATGTGTACTACAATCCTCTTCCGCTGACTGCAACATCTCGCTCGCCGTGCCCTTTTTCACACTCAACTCATCGTGCCTCTACTTCTGTGGTCCGAGTTCTCCTCAACGTGTTCTCTATACATGTCTGACAGTGACTGTGGCGTGGGGAAGTTAAACTTCCTCGTTAGGGGCGGGAGTACTACGAGCTCTTCTTCGGCGGCATCCTCATAAGCCGCGATGTCGTCGCCGAGTTTCGAGAACTCTGTATCCATCATAACAAGCGCCCTGACCTATGACTACGCTCGCCTGGTCTGACACTTCTCTAGCTCTTCCTTCTTGTTCTTGATAACCATGTTACGCTCATTGCGTCCCTTGCGGTGATCATCGATCTCCTTCTGAAGAGCTGCTAACGCTGGAAGTTTCTGCTCCGAGAGACCGAGGCAGCATCATGCAACTCCCTCTTGACGCCAAATGACACAGATTCGGCCGAATATGTGCGTCGGCGCTTTGGGCTTTTTGTCTTTGCTGTCTCGTTCCCGAGGATGTCCTTTCGACCATATGATGGAAGCTCCCATCCTTATCCTTTCCGAGAACCGTTAGGGGTTCAGGCAGGTGTTCTCGTACCCTCGACTCCATTGCCCGTAGAACAGACAGAAGATCCCGTCCTTCCAGGTGTTACTTCTGGAGTAGGGTGCGGGACCGAGTTACCTGTAAAGTAGTTTTGATCGTTTCTACAGGGTCACAGCTACAGAACTTGTCCTTCGACTGAATATACTGACGTGCACTGAAGTCCATGGCCCCTATAACGGCATACATGCCTGTTACATTCTGGCTCGACTGTGGTATGGTCGGTCTCACCTGGACCGTGAAAGTCAATCTTGGGTGGACGAGGCTTACTTCGCCAGTGAACCCCAGTTCCACGTTTGAGCCAGGCCGTTGCTCGACCCAGGGGCGAATCTTGTCGTCCACCTCAGCATACCTACCTTTATGCTGATGCGGATCCGGATCATAGTGCTGAGCCTTGACGACACCTTTCCCCGGGTTCTCCTTTCCCGGATACTGGAAAGAAACGCATAGGACTGTCCACTGGCCCCTTTTTGGTCATATAACGGTGCCATAAAGTCCAAGATTGCATAGTCAAAGGGCTTTGTGTCTACGCTGCGCGAGTGCTGAATGGGTAAGCCGGTCGGAGAGTCGCTTCTGAGGATCTCTACCAAGTAGTTAAAGCTGTCTCGAGTTAACTCTTTATGATCCTCAATTTGTCCCGTTTCAAAGACTCCTGAGTCTTGAAGCCATCGCTCGGTGGCCTCTTGGTGCCACGGTTTCGTGTCCTCAGTGACGGCATTGCGGTAAGATGAGTATAGAATTGATCTCTAGTTTCCAATGGAATATATGGCGTTGTTTGTGAAAACAAAGATTTAGCAAATGAAATCGAAGAACTTGTGGCGTTTCACGTGAGGAACGATGCTACATTTGAGCAGATCCAAGCTGAGCATATATAAACATGTTTATCATGAAAAGAGTCACAGATGCCCAAGACCTTGTCAATTTCCGAAGGATAACAGCAAACATCAGCACCCAGCCGTTAACAGAGGGCTATTTTGATCATGAACTGAGAGATGGAGAGGGCTAAGGTAGATAGCCGTGGCTGCATAGTCAAGCTCTAAGGATTCTGTTCTATGCTATCTATGATTGGTAGGTCAACCCGAATGTTCGTGGTGAATGCTGGCTTCAATATATGCTTCCTGCACAGGGTGGTGTAAGAGCGTTCCGCGATGAGCTAATACAACAATGATGCTTCTGGCAGTGGAGGTGAAGTGAGAAGTCCAATGTCTTAGTTACGAATATGGGATTAACTAGAGAAAGTCTTGCCTTTGGAAGAGTACCGCTAGCAGTAGCGAGTACCTGGTCCCAAGGATATTCCCGCGAGTTAACATGGCACATCATATTTGAACGAAGCGTCCGTTATTTTTTCCAGCTTCCAAGGCGTTTGGTAATTCATCTGTCGTTTGTCTCTATTGGCCGTCTAGTAAGTGTAGACCAATTCTCTCTTCACCACAAAAATAAGCCGATGTAATGTAGCACGCAATTTGGCGTGGCATTTAAGTAGCCGTGCCTGAACGTGCAGAATCTTGAGACACGACTTGTGGGAGGCGGATGCACGGGTAGGCCCTTAAACTAACAGCGTGAGAATGAAGATAACGGTTGAGTTTGCGGGTGAGACACGACTCCTGGGTTGCTGTGAGGTTAACGTCAATAACAAGGTGACGTGATTGCACCTGGATTCAACAGACACTGGAGGAACTAAGATATAAAGAAATGAAGTAAAATAAAAAGGTCTCTGGGATAAGGTAATGGGATTGGGTGATCCGGCAAACAAGCCGACGCAAGGGGGTTCTGTTAAGTCGCAGGAATTTGAATCAAGAGAAAAGAGGAATGACCTCTATGTGGTTGTGGAATGCCTAATATTAATTTATACGTGAAGAAAGACCAAAAGCCTGATATAGCGTCTTTTCACAGTAAATTAGCAGAGTGCGATAGGTCTAGAGGTTCTTTAATACGACAAGAAGGGATGGGGTAGTCTGGTCAATGCTGCACTTAAATGTGTGAAGTTCCGTCGCGAGGTGCTAAAGTGACTTCATCTAGCTCTCTCGTGCTTTGAGGGGATTATACGAGATATCATGAAGAGTCAAACAATACTCACGACAGCCTTGGGGACGAGTGGTGTTCTCTCACTGGCAGACCACGGAGCTATGAGATTGGATACATGGTGCGTCACGTACCTGTCCACCTATCTTGTTCCTGTAGTAAGACCTGGTCAATCAACGGGAGCATCTAGCTCAGTACCTGTGACACGTAAGTGGCCTGAGCCAGGCATCTCAGAGTTAAACTGACTGCCCAACAGAAGTAGAGTCCCAGAGCACCGTGGAGATTGAACCAACACAAACCCAATCTGGTTCAGAAACAGTATCATTTGATTCAACGACCGGAACTTTGACCGATCTAATCACCACATCGTCAGGATCCATCGTGAGCAGCGATGCCCTCACCACCTCAACAGGCATCATTGAACCACCAGGCCGCACCGTGATCTTTCTCATCTCCGCGCCCAACACCCGCAAACGCCAAAGCACAGACAAGGGATTCGTCGGGAATGACAACCCGTCAATCTGCACCTTTGCTCAAAGCTTCAACCTAGCAGAAGAGCAGCTCTTCATAAGTGGCGTACCGTTCTTCTACGACGGTGAAGACTATAAAGAGCTTGCTGCCGGCCCTGCGCCTCCGGTAGGTGCTGTTACGAGACTCTTTGGAACGACTGGACGGACGTTGCAGGTGGATCTGCCTGGTGTTACAGCAGGATTCTGCCAGGCGAGTGATGGGAGAATTTATGTGACTTTTACTAGTGGACCCGTTGGGTGTGAGGTTGTATCTCTGGAAGTTTATGATGGTAAGTTAGTTTGTGAAGCTGATGTGAGATTGGTTCTAATTAAGGAATAGAGAGACAGTGTCAGAATGGGAGACTTGTTGGTCTTGATACGACCACGAGCGCGATTGAGACCGCGACTTCTGAGGCCATCAGCTCTGAAAGCGCTACCAGCGTCGAAAGTTCTGCAACGACAGAGACCACGTCAAGCTCTGTCAGCATCGCTGCGTCAAGCAGCGTCGCTCAAACCCAGTCTGTCGAGCCAGTTTCGCAAACAACTGAGCCCGAGGCATCGACGGCAGCTTCTTCCAGTGTGATCGAGTCTATCCCAATTAGTTCAACAACCAGCATCGCAGCGTCGGAAGTCTCTACACTGTCCCCAGCCTCATCATCAGCTCTTGATGAAACCACCACTGAAGAGGTATTCCCAACCAGTGCGCCTCCGCCCGTTAGCACAACCACTGAGGCAGAAGACTCAACTTCAATGGAGCCATCATCACAGGCTTCATCCGAGACAACGGAGGCTGCTGAAACCAGCTCTGAGGAGAGTACCTCAGCTGCCGCACCTGAAACTACCACTGAAGCTGGACAGCCCTCTACAGAGACCACTACGGAGGTGGAAGAGATCACCTCTAACGAAACGGTTGTTGAGAGCGAGACTACAACCGCTGAGCCTGCAACTACGACAGAAGATACAACGACTGCCGTTCTTACCACTGAAGAGAACTCAACTGTAGATACAACTGCTGAAGAGACAACCACCGAAGACCTTACAACCATAGAGTCAACAATCGACCCAACGACAACAACTTCCGCAGCCGCCCCACCACCTCCCCCTTAGCTAAACGGCTAGATATCGTGCGACGAGTGCAGAAAGCCTCGTAGATGGCATTGAAGCATGCTCCTTGTAGACTGGGTGCACGGGGTTAGAGTTCTCGAAGAGCTTGGGACCTGTACTTTGTTCAATGCTTCGTCCGCGTCGTCTCCTGCTACCGATTACTGGTATGAGATTGCTCTTGTGCAGGCTTAGGGATTGACAGGGGTGCTGAGCGTTGGATTGTGGGGTGATGGACAGGGGCTGTTTATCTGTTGTGGCTTTGTGAACACTACATCTCTATCTACTTTGGTCTTTAATTTTGCTACGACTGCATTTTATATCGATATACCTACACTATTATCTAAATACTCTTGAAAGATCCACCCATTATTCTAGGCCCCAATGTCAAGTGATTACCAAGCGACGAGCCGCGCGGTTCATCGCCAAACCCTCCGATTCGACTAACCCATGATGGACTGAAACTCCGCTACCAAAAGTCCGCCCGCTTATTCCTTATTAATCCACAAACAGTCCAACATAGAATCTATGATGTCGACCGATCGCCCGAAATATCCGAAATGATATACTCTCCCTGTTTCCTTCTTTCCTTTCCTTTGTTCATACCCTCTAGCGAATGCCTCCCCCGAGTATAGCTGATGACTGCGACAACACCACAGTCATGCCGTCAGCACAACCCTCCCACGATGATACCCCCCGACGTCCCGATGTCAGCTACGGCTCCTTTCCGTCTGACCCTTCCCCCCAACCCTCAAAGCCAACACAACCCTCCACACGCGCCCTCGCTCCCGACCTCCTGCGCGGCCTGCTAATGCTCCTCATGGCAATGGACCACATGGCCCTCGCCCTAAACACCTGGTCCCACGGCACAGGCCGCGAGACAGAAATGGACGGCGTGCCCATCAAGCGCTGGAACCGCACGCCCGCCTACATAATCCGAACTCTAACACACCTCTGCGCACCGGGGTTCACGATGTTGCTCGGCATAGGCGTGGTGTACCTCGGACGATCGCGGAAGAAGCTGGGCTGGTCGAGCGGTCGTATTGCGCGGTACTTTCTCATAAGGGCCTTTGTCCTCACGGCTGTTAATGTGGTGTTGGGGTGGGTTATCACGGTGGGAAAAGTGTGGTTCATGAATTTTGTGCTGTTTTCGTTGGCGGTGGATTATTTGCTTGCGGGATTGCTGTGGGTTGCTATGGACTTTACGGAGCCCTGGCTTGCGAAGCATATCCCGAGGAAATCGTCTGATGAGAGTGAAGCATTGCTTGGAGGAAGTGAATCTTTGGATTTTGGGGAGACTGTTTCTTGGCATGTTCACAATGCGCTGCTTGCGGTGTTGGGTGTGGTGACGATATGGTGGAATATCTGGCTCTCACCTACACACGGCCACTGCACCGTCAACGACCATTCATCTTCCCTAACGATTCTCTCAGCTGGCCAGCCTGCACCAGTTGATAGTCCCGCTATATCTCACAACCCCTGGTTCGGAGTCTGGTTCTGGACTACCTTGACAGACCGAGTTCAGTCAGTGTTTCCGCCTATGGCTTGGGTATCATTCGCGATACTGGGTCTTTTATACGCACGCATCGACGTCGCGCGAACATGGAACTCCCGTGTCGCAGCGCTGTGCAACACAGCCGCTGGTCTATTCTTCCTAACAATCTTTGTCCTCACGCGCGTGTTACACTTTGGAAATCTTTCCGAAGGCTGCCTCCAAACACCCGAACACATCGCACATCCCGACAAGAACCAATACCTCGTCTCAGTGCAGTCCTTCTTCTACATAATGAAGTACCCCCCCGACGTTGCATTCTGGGCCTTCACTTTAGCCGGAAACCTCTTCCTTCTCGCGATATTCGGTGGAATTCCTACCAGTGTCGCTAAGCGCTTCACCATGTTGTTGGACTTTGGTAGAGCTGCGCTGTTCTTCTACCTTGCGCATTTGTTCTTTGTCTTTATCTTTGGTGGAGTCATGGTTGATTGGTTTGGTCATGAAACTGAGAACCATGGACAGATGGATCCGGACTCGACGCGAGGTATTGACAATGTTTTTGCGTACCTTGCCATTTGGGGGCTGTCGATGCTGTTGCTGTGGCCTTTGGTGAGGTGGTATGGTAGGTTCAAGGCCACCAAGCCAGCTGATTCCATTTGGAGGTTCTTCTAGATCTCTGTATAATTATTGTTGTAAAAATGATAGACTTTGTATAAAAAGAATTGAAGATTAATTGTTGTAACTAAGAGAATGAATGCCCATCAACTCCTTTATCCGCCAATCTCATGAACTTACCTTGTCATCGCCAACGAGTCTACCTATCGGACAGAAACTTATGAATCCCTCGAAGGATTCCCCTACTCCGTCCCGATTCTTCTGGCTCATCGCTTCGACTCGATCTATCACTTACATCCTCGCGCGTCTCAGTGCTCCTCGACATCCTTGACCTCGATCGACGCGATCGGTTACCATGGTCCTTGTAATGCGTAATATCATCTCTCAGACTCCTCAAACTCTTGCCAAAGTGCTTAAGATTGTATAGATCCCTGATGAGTTGCTCGACCCCATCCTGAGTCAGAAGCGCTTCCGTCTGATCACGAGGAGCATGCATGTTTTCCTGGATCGTCTTGACAAGCTCCAGATGTCTGTCTCTATCATCCGTTAAACCCTTGAGCTTTCTCTTGTTCGCATCGACGTTTATTCTGTTGTCCTTTCCGTACTGGATCTTGTCTGTTTCAACCTTGATGAGCTGGTCGTAATACTTTTCAGTCGCATCATTGAAGGCGTTGGCAGAATGCTCTCTCAGATACGCGACAAATTGCGCTGTCGCCTTTCGTAACTGTCTCTGTTCACTCCTGTATTCCTTCTCAAGCTGCCGAACTCGCTCTATACCCTCTTGTCGTAGAGCCACATCGCTAGCGTTATCTCTGAGCCGTCGCTCAACATCTTTATCTTTGACTCTGACCTTGCTTTCTGTCAGTTCATAGAAGAAATCCATGTGCTCCTGCCAACTATGCTTGCAACTTTTACAACTCTTGTCTTTGGTCTCCTTGAAAGCCTTACATTTGATGAGTTCTGGATGACCAACGCACTCTTCGGTGACACCTGGCAGTCTGCAATCTTCGTGGCAAATTGACCTGTAGAAGGGGACAACCTCGCCGTTGGAATTGGACTTGAACTCGCAGCAATGCTTGTTCTTGCAGACAGTCCGAGGCTTTTCGAGCTTTGTAGGCACAACCTTGATCCTTTCCAAATGAAGTCTCTTTCGTAATTCATCTCCCGTAAGGCGCATGTCCTTCAGCTCTGCCATCTTTTCTTCCAAAAGACTCAAGTTCTTTCTGATCTCCTGAGAAACCTCAACCATGGGAATTATCAAATGACCAAGCGCTTCGCGCGCACCTTCCATGGTGAGCGTTTGCCTAATCTCATGTGGTCTGAGATTGTCTATATAGGATAGTAGCCTCAAGGTTTCTGCTCGCGATCTATCCCAGCTTTCACGGGAACTTCTCTCGTCTTCGCCTCTGATACCTTGAAAGTACGCAGCCAGGTAATGGAAGCTTTGTGCATCAAAGCAGTATGCGTTTGCGCGACTGACCGTCAGGTCAACAGTTGTGTTATTTTTGAGGAAGTTTTGAAGCGGCCCAAGAGCATCTCCTGGAGCATAGTTAGAAATGAGGGTTTGCGTGAATCCAAACACGACGTTTGCAACAGCGCTGCGATGAAGATGGGACAATAGTTCCTCAAAACAGAAATGAATTGTGGCCGTCAGACGAGCTTCGTTGGTCTTGACTAGGATCAATATTCCATGAAGCTCTTCATATCTTTTCAGGGTTTTCATAATGTCCTTGATGTTCTTATTGTCTATTTCTGGGCCTCGGGTGTCGCCGATACCTGGAGTATCGATGATGCGGTATTTGATGCCATTATATGTCACTCTGTAGACTGATGTCCTCTGTGTTGCAGAATCACCATTGGTGCCGTCGTGTTCATCATCCCCAGAACCAACGCGGATCGTCCGGTTCACAAGTTCCTGATCTGGGTCGGATGTGTTCCAGTGACGGACTGCAAAGGAACACGGGACCTTGTACTCTAGTTTCCGGGCTGATTTCGCCTCATCGAAACTCTCAAACGTCAAGAAGTTGACAAAGGAATTGATGAATGTTGACTTGCCAACGCCAGTCTGTCCCAGAACCAGGATATTGCGACACTCAGGGCGCTTTGATCTCGTCAAGAGTCGATAAAGTTCATCTGCATGGTAACGATCGAAGCCGCGTCCGTGACTGTCGCTATTGCACTTGAAGTCCCATGAGCTGTAATCAGCTGAACCACAGTCGCAATAAATGCAGTTAGTCGTTGACCCGAACTCGAGAGGAGTGTTGCAAGTGGCACAGGCCCATTCACGACTCAAGTGAGGGTCGCAAGATTGCCCAGGACAGGGGATCCTGACTAGACGGAGCTCAGCCGGTCTCCGTCCATCAAAATCCATCTCGTCCTGATCACAACGCGCGATGCATCTTTGTGGCTGTTGCCGGTGCTCTGCTTGCCGGGTAGGAAGCTTGCGTTCTGCTGACCTATCCCGGTACTCCGAAACTTCAATCACTGGCTTCGGCATCGATCGAATCGGACCAAAGATCGGGGCCTCCAAATCTCTATACTCAGAGGGGGCATCGCAGTCGACTATAAACACCTGGTTCTGATTTTGCGGGTTGTGAAGGAACTCTCTCAGAGTTGTGCACTGCTCATTCCACGAACTTGAACTCTTGAGCACAGCATTGTTGAAAAGGAAGTGATATGGAGGAGGATCGTGAGACAGCGTGCTTTCATTGATGCAAGCACCATTGAAACCAATATAGGTCGCTCCACTGTTGAGACAATGCTCGATGAACCTGAGCTTGTCGCTTTGCTGACCAGCGATCATAGAAATCTTCCCGGGAGATGATTCGTGGACATTGCATAGCTGCTGGAGACGATTCTCATCTACTATGCCATCTCTGACCCCTAGTACAATCCTTTGTAGAATCATCTGGAAGTCCTTCCGGGAGGTTTCAAGCCGCGTAATTGCTGTATCGACTTCTTCAATGTGACCTCTTGCAAGGTATTGTTCCCGGCCCACCAGTGAGTGTCTGTAATTTTCGAGTTTCTCCTTACAAGCATTCCAGTCATCGAAAAGAACGAATAAAGGATCAGCATTGGTGACAGCTCTCAGGGGATGGTGAGGCCCGGGAAGAGCCCTCCTGCCAGGCATGAGATGACGGAGCATGTGTATGGGAAGTAAAGTATACTCTATCGGATACCCTGCGCTGCCAGTAGTGTGCACAATCTGCTGCGGACCTGTTTGCACAAACCTGCACATCACAGGCAGTGTCTCTTTGTAAATGCCATAATCGCGTTGGATATCAGTATAGAGCATGAACTCATAGTCGAGTCTAAGCCGATGACTTAGCGAATCGTCGCTGCAGTCTACAGAGTAGATGGACCTGGCAATATCGTCAAGTTCATGCAAGTCTTTCTGAAAAGCAACTTCTAGGACCCCTCGTTGACTTGAATCCTCTATGTGATGCTTCATTGTCATGATGCTTTGTAGCCCCCATCGGATACCAGTGACCACATGGGTACTGGGACGATCAGCCGGGAGGAAGATTCCAGTGGCCATCCAGCTTCTCAACACACTCTGGTGGAGATTAAGAACATCTTCATAGGTGTTGAAGAAACTCCGGTTAATGCCATAGAGGATATCGCCATCTGATGTGCTGTCTTTCAGAAAGTTGGCAGATCCTTTGAGGTCGATCAGGCCGGATAGAATGCTTGCTGCAAGGTTGCCATCGATGCGCATTGCGCTGAACCGACTCGCATGATCGGAACCTTGGTGTATTCCACTCTGGCGCTGACGAGAGGGCTGGCAAGAACTTCGCAAGACAGTTCCTTGTGGTGAATCTGGCGGCAAGATAGAAGACGGAAGGAATTGGTCAACTCTTGCGTCGTAAAGGGTACCGATGGCGACCTGTTGGCCAAGTGCAGGCCTGACGATCTCGGCCATCTCGCCCCAAGTAAGGTGAAAAGATCTCTGGGTGAGTTAGTCGTTTGCGCCGAAGAACATAGGAGCACTTGAAGGCTTGGAGTGAACCTCACATCGTTCCCTTAGCAGCATAAATACCTTGATGAGGCCAAATTACCTGGCGAACTGGACCGCCCACAATTTCCCTCAGGTGAGTCTGCCCAAAGGGCGACACGCCTAAACGACTGTTGCGTGCAACATGACTACTGGAAGCCCGCTCGACGGAAGGTACACCAAATTCACTGCCACACCATTGGACGTTGCACCACGACTGGTGTTTGTCACCGAGATAAGGCCTTGACACAGGCTCCCAGTATACGAGGCCGCTATTGGATCCCTCACCATTGAGGCAAGAGGCTCAAGACTAACTGGCGAGGCTCCTCGGATGCTTAGGTAACGTTGAGGTCGACAGCATACGGGTTGAAAGGCATTGCACGACGGTCTATTCTAGAGATTGTGACGGAGGGAATGACTCACGAGTGCCTGTTCCAACGACGTGTAGTCAATGGACCGGCATCTGAGGGGTCGTGGAGATTGATGGCATACTGAAGGTGACACCCCATCAGGCAGTAGTAGAAGCGTCTAGGCTGCCCTGCGAAATTCCAGTTGTGCCAATTGAGGTAGCAGGATGGCTCGATGATTCCGTGACAGCTCCATTGTGTTTCGTTCTCGAGGGCGTGAACTCACACATAGCAGCTTCTGTCCCATAACATCGCATCACACCCAACAATAAGTATTTACTTAGTGGCCGCGTGGACTTTGCGAGTGATGGAGTCTGCCGGGCTAGTTTGAGCAGGTACACGAGACTCTGAAAATAGCCCGATGTACAAGTCGGAGTGACTGCCCTTTGCTGGTTGTACGTCAGAGACAACCTAAGATAGAGTCCAGTTCCCGCAGCCGTCCGACACAAGCGCTACAGATTCTCGAAGTTGCCGAACAACTCGGGGTTCTTGATCATATTGGGCATCTGAATGGCTGTTCAAGAAGGATAAACTTGAGCCCCATTTCGTGTCCAGGGATCATCAGATGCCCAGCATCCAAGAGGCCTCATCGTCGCCTGTTGAATCGACAATCAGGTGGCCACTTGGCAACGAACCCAACACCGTGATCTCTTCATTATGACTAGCGGACAACGACGATAGCATTGTTGAAGAGCGCAGTCGAAAGCGCACGCCGATGCTTTGACACATTGTCTGCAGAATGGCTTGGTGTTTGATGCGGATTAGAGACCAAGGTGATCACTCATTTCCTCAAGGTTGTGCGTTTGTTGGCCTGACAGAATGGAAGGAGCTGATGCAGTGGCTCTCCATCCGACGAGTGTTGTTTGTATCGGCACCTCGTCTTGTTTGTTGGTGACTTGTCTCCAAGTTGAGCACAGGATTGAGGACGGTCATTACGCCATCGAGGGCAACGATGGGCATCTTTCACTGATGGATGTCGCACAGCAAACGCCCAAACTTTAGGATTAGGCACCAAACAGCTTTCTTTTATCCATTCACCCTATACCTACGCTGAACTTGACAAACGATGTCATCATGAGTGCATTTGTGAACCTTTCGTCATTTCCATCCTCGTCTTGCCTCAACATGCGACATTGATATGGTTCCAAGTCTCAAACTCTTCCATTCATCACTGAAAATGTCAGTTGGCAGTTACCTCGCGGGCGCCGCCGAAGCCATCATTTGGCTTTTACGTGAAAGGCGCTGGTGCGATATCCAAAGGCAACGGTCAGTCAACGTGACGTTAAGAGTCAAAAGTAAGTCCTCATCAGGTTCGACATGAAGCCAAGATCCATTCAAATGCTCCTGCACAATTGAGCACATCAACCTCTCTCTCTTGTTGCAGCACGTCGATCATGCTCAAATCCGATGAGTCAGCAAGTTCCCCAGCGACCGACTTCGGCCGCGAATAGCCACATAAAACGACAAACCCCACACCAACGTCAATTCGATCAAGGATTATTTTGTCGCATCTGAGCCTGCCCGCCCACCAACAATCCCTTCATCACCACCTCAACTACTCCCTACAGTGGTCAATTGGGCTCGCTCCCCATCGGAATCATGCTGTCCGCTACCTCCTCCGCCCTGCGCACCAGCGCCCGCCGCGTTGCCCCCCAAGCCGCCGCCCTCGTTGCGCCCATGCCCAAGATCTCCCTCGGCCGAAGCTTCACTGTCGCACAGGCACGATGCCTCTCTTCCACCGGCCGTTTGTCCTACGCTGTCCAGACCAACCCCAACCCTCCTCTGGGTATGAAGAATGCCTCCAACGATTCTCCCTCGAGAATTGGCCTCATTGGAGCTCGTGGATACACTGGTCAGGCTCTTATCGATCTTCTGAACGAGCACCCCATGATGGATCTCCGACATGTTTCTTCCCGTGAACTTCAGGGCCAGGAGCTGAAGGGCTACAGCAAGCGCAAGATAATCTACGAGAGTCTGTCTCCTGAGGAGGTTGCCCAGTTGGATAAGGATGGCAAGGTCGATGCCTGGATCCTCGCGCTTCCCAATGCTGTCTGTCAGCCCTTCGTTGAGGCTCTGGGCAGCAGCAAGAGCTTGATTGTCGATCTCTCCGCCGACTACCGTTTTGACGAGGACCAGAAGACCTGGAAGTATGGTCTTTGCGAGCTTCAGCCCAGGAGCAAGCTTGCCACAGCTACAAGAATCTCCAACCCTGGCTGCTATGCTACTGGCTCTCAGCTTGCTTTGGCTCCTATTGTCGAGCACCTCGGTGGTATCCCTAGCATTTTTGGTGTCAGTGGTTACAGCGGAGCTGGTATGTCACAACTCATGCGGACGCCATGTCTTGCGCGCATCAAAACGCAGGATAATCGGGACTTTGGAAAGCTAACATTGGAACAGGTACCAAGCCTTCTCCCAAGAACGACATCAACAACCTCAAGGACAACTTATTGCCCTGTAAGTGCAGAACATGAGGATACGATGAGAGCGAAAGCTGACCTGTAAAGACTCCCTCACAGGCCACATCCACGAGCGAGAGATCAGCCACCACCTCGGTACATCCGCTGCTTTCATGCCCCATGTGTAAGCCTGCTACCTTTCACACTACGTCACTGAAGACTGACAAATCCAGCGCCTCTTGGTTCCGCGGCATTCACCTGACTGTCAACATTCCCCTGAACAAGGAGATGACATCTCGTGATATCCGCCAGATCTACCAGGACCGATACGCCGGCGAGAAGCTCGTCAAGGTTGTTGGCGAGGCTCCGTATGTACCCCAAAGCACCGTGGTTATCGCATGAACTAACGTCGTAAAGTGTCGTCAAGGCCATCCAGGATAAGCACCACGTTGAGATCGGTGGCTTTGCTGTCGACAGCACCGGCAAGCGTGTCGTCGTGTAAGTATCCCTATCCCAGATCCGATGCATCCACTAACTTGTTAAAGATGCGCCACCATCGACAACCTCCACAAGGGTGCCGCCACACAATGCCTCCGTAAGTCCCTAACCCAACTCCATCACCACCCTTTCTAACAAACCTCGCAGAGAACATGAACCTCGCTCTCGGATATGACGAATACCAGGGAATCCCCATCTAAGCCATCAAAACCACGGCGCATTTGTCGCTCCGATATCCACCATAGAGAATAAGTTCAACACTCTACAGAACAAGGGACGCGCCAAGTCCGAGCAAAGCGCATATCTGTACCCGAACTGCACGCTATACCAGTTGCGGAGATGAGGAAAGATTTAGAACACTGTCGCGTCTGGGGAAGAAGACCATTTTTTGTTATAATACAAATACAATTCTAGATAGAGGCTGAATGATGATTTACAGCTACCTTTCCTAAACGCCGCGTGTATGATCCCGATAAATGAAAGTCTAGGTAAAATACATGATTGTATGAGAATGGTGATACATAGTGAGAATGGTTTATGAGCTCTTGGACTTCTTCTTGTCATCGACCTTCTTGTCGTCCTTGGATCCCTTCTTCTTATCATCCTTCACCTTAGGTGTCTTGGTCGCATCATCACTACTCTTCGTCTTTGTAGAGCTCTGCTTCTTAGTCTTGGTAGTCTTCTTATCATCATCATCCCCAGAGTGCTTCGACTTGCTGGTCTTTTTCACATCATCGCTAGACTTTGTCTTGGTGCTGTCCTCCTTCTTGGTCTTGGTGGTCTTCTTATCGTCGTCGTCACCAGAATGTCTAGACTTTGTCTTTTTGGCATCATCGCTGGATTTTGTTTTGGTGCTGTCTGGTTTCTTGGTCTTGGTTTTGTCGTCTTTCTTCTTGTCGTCATCGTCCTTGTCCTTATTCTTGCCGTTTTGCTTCTTCTTGTTGGTCTTGAAGTACTTGGTCTCATCCTCCTCATCATCGTCGCTGCCAGAGGTTTCTCCCTTCTTGAGAGTACCAACCTTGGTGGCTGGACGATTGAAGATGGTAACCTCGGGATCACCTTCAACACCGTCATCAGAACTATCGTCGTCATCATCGTCATCGCGCCTATTAAGGCCACGGCGCGATGTACCGCCGGTCTTGGGGTTGATGAACCCAGCGACGACAGCGTTTGACTTTGTGCCTGAAGAAGAAGAACCAGCGGGCGAGAACTTGATCTTTGTATCCGCGGCGTTCTTGTTACCAGTCTTGTCCTCTGGAAGAAGAGCATAGCCAGCCTTGGGTGCACCGCCAGGAGGTAAGACCCAGGCTTCAGCGCCCATGATGCCGCTGAGGCAGACTGTGAGAGCGAGAACAGGCTTCATTTTGATGTTTTAAGGGAATTGAAGTTTTAGTTGAGATGATATGAAAGATAAGGAATAGAGCGAGTGTGTTTGAGTTGGGGTGATCAAACTACACCTTTGCAAGATAGTGACCAGTACTTATACGTCAGTCGTAGGCACGATTTGTGTGATCTTGGCAACAAATGATCATCCTTTGGGAAAAGTTAATCACCAATGCAGGAACGCTGATCAGGGCCGGGACCTGGCATGAGGCTTTTCCGACAAACCACGGTACCTTGTTTCGTCTTGGCCGCAAGAGTCTAGCCATAGATGATCTGGCCCATCAAATGCCTAAAGACTCAGGAATGTGAATAGTCTACATACCAAACTATGCATGTGGCGCGGGGACAATGACAATTAAATCACCGATCGAACGCCATGTTCCACGCTCTTTTACCCATTGCGACAGTTCCTGGAGGCTGTTTACTAGATTATTTGTATTATTTTATTGGATCCCCGATAGAGTTGGCCTTTTCCCGATCCGCCACGATGAGCGAGGTGGGAGTTGCGTTCCTGGGCCTTCGGGGTCTGGAATGTTGGGGACCACGCGGGGGATCCTGAGGCGTTTAGGGGATCTGGATCGCGGTTTTGGACTGGGGATGGGAAGTGGATTGCTAATGAGACAGAGAGCCTTGTTACACGTGGGAAAGCTTGGTGTTGTGTTATGCCGCAGGGGACGAGATGGGAGTATCCGAAGTGTCTCGGCAGCACGCGATGGAATTACTCGATGCCGTCGAGTGCGGAGAGTTCGGAGACCCTTAGAAATCCCCAGTTTCGCGGGACAGCTGAAGAATTACTCCCAATACAAGCGACTTCAGGCGCAGCTTGTTTGTGCCAGTAGTTCTGCATGTCATTTGGCGGAGGCAGTTTTGTAGAAGGCTCAATTTGAACTTGTCCATGCCGAGGACTGCCTTGCAAGATAGCCTGATGGTAGCTGGATGATATCTGCGAAGCGGAGATCGGAAGCCATTTGTAGGATGCTGTACGCCTTGCGACCTGCCATCCGGCCAAATTGAGTGATGTTGGCTCTGTCTCATGGCCTCAACTTGGGCCAACATCAAGGCGCGGACAATGGAGTTAGCCAACAGCATCTAATATTGGTTGCAGAATGATTGTGATTCATGCGGGTGAGTGCATGTATGAATGTTGTGAGTGGTCGCAAATATGCAGGAGGCCGTTCATCCCGGCAACAGAATAAAACAGAGCCTCGCCTGACCAAACTCATCAACATCATCTCATACTTTCATCAACACCACTCGCAACAAGCAACTTCATCAAAATGAATCCACTTACCTCCATCCTCTCTTGTCTCACCGGCCAAAGCGCCCCAACTCAAGCATCACCCCAGGTCAGCGAGATCAACACGCGCTCAAAGCTCATCACCGCCCAACCTGTCCCTTACTCCGACGACGCAGCATCTCAATTCGTCTCCATCCTACAAACCCACACAGGAACCCAAGCTCAACTTCACAACCGTCTTGAACAAGTAGTTTCCACCACCGGGTGGACATCAAGCCTCGCCGAAGCCATCGAGCGCAAGATCGAGAACCTCTTAAAAGACGGCGCAGAGCTCGCCAAGCCCATGGCTGAAGCTGTCAAGAGAGCTACAAACACCGCCTGGGAGTTTGCGAAAGAACATCCTGTTTACGCTGGGTTGATCACAGCTGGTACGATTATCGCTATTGGTATTTTGGTGGAGTTTGAGCTTGTTTGGGTGTTGAGAGCGCTGGGGTTCGATGAGGTTGGACCGAGAGTTGGTAAGTCATTTTACTTGTGATTGTGGTAGGAGTTAAAGCTAATGGTTTATAGGGAGCTTTGCAGCGAGATGGATGAGCAGTCTTGAGAAGGTGCCCAAGGGATCGATTTACTCGTATCTTCAGAGGTTGGGGATGAAGATTGCGAAGTGAAGCCGGGTATTGAGATGGGGAGAATTGAGTAATACCCGTAACTGCCAAGTCGGTTTAGTGGAAGCATATCCTTTTCACTGATCAGTCAATACAACAAACAGTCATTTCTATATAAGCGAAATCTGGTATTTAATTCATTGGTTGCTATGAATATGGCGTTGTTAAGCTTATTCTTTAGGCGTCATGTCAACTGTCACAATGCACCCGCTATTCACTTTCAAGATGCTACAATTACCCCGAAATCTGTCGTGAGTGTTGTAAAAGCGCCCTCCAACGATCAAACCCCGGACATACACACCCGAAGATCGGCGAGAGGCATTATCACGACATTTATCCCCCCTCGCCCCCTCCAAATTTACCCCGCCATTGAGA
>JAAQRH010000125.1:0-47966 GCA_013186785.1 Fusarium pseudonygamai
TCCGCTAAGCGAATCAAGAACCACGCTGTTGTCAACGAGGATGCTAATGCCCGTATGATCAGAGAATTGAAGGAGGAGTTATCGCTATTAAGAAGCAAACTTGGGAATGGCCCTGTTCCTGGTGGAGCTGCTGGAGGCGGACTCGTCACCGGAGAGACTTATCCTGAAGGCACACCCCTAGATCAGCAGATGGTCAGCATCACTGGCTCGGACGGTGTTCTGAAGAAGGTCTCGAAGGCAGAGATCGCAGAGCAGTTGAGCCAGAGTGAAAAGCTGCTTACGGATCTAAATCAGACATGGGAGGAGAAACTGTTAAAAACAGAGGAAATCCACAAAGAACGTGAAGCAGCCCTCGAAGAACTCGGTGTCAGTATTGAGAAAGGTTTTGTTGGCCTGCATACGCCGAAGAAGATGCCGCATTTGGTCAACTTGTCTGACGATCCGCTTCTGGCTGAGTGCCTTGTCTATAACCTCAAGCCGGGTACCACAACAGTCGGCAATGTCGATACCAACGCCGATCATCAAGCGAACATCCGACTTAACGGATCCAGGATATTACATGATCATTGCACTTTTGAAAATGCTCCTGATGGGACTGTGACTCTCACTCCCAGTGAAGGTGCTTCGGTCATGATCAACGGAAAGCGTATCACCGAGCCATCACAACTCCATTCTGGTTATCGTGTCATTCTGGGCGATTTCCATATTTTCCGATTTAATCACCCTATGGAGGCGAGAGCAGAGCGGGCTGAGGTACCAGAGAGACCACAGAGCTTGCTTCGACACTCTATCACAGCTAGTCAGCTCCAGGCGCTGGATCGAGGCTCACCCTCGCCAAGTCCCCGACCCGGCCACGAAAGATCATTTAGTAGGGTATCAGAATTTGGCGACATCTCTAGACCAGAGTCTCCATCAATATTCCAGAGAAGTGGTAGGGAATCGGACTGGTCGCTCGCAAGGCGAGAAGCCGCTGGTGCAATTCTTGGATCTGATCAAAATCTCACCAGTCTTACTGACGAGGAGCTCAATGCTTTGTTCGAGGATGTGCAGAGGGCAAGGGCGGAACGAGTGAATGGTCGCGAGGATGGGGACGATTCGGAGTCTTCCTACCCGATCAGGGATAAGTACCTGTCGAACGGTACGATGGATAACTTCTCGTTGGATACCGCTTTGACAATGCCCTCAACCCCAAAACAAGGAGAGCCCGACGATAGATTGAAAGAGGTCCGCGAGGAGTTGCAAAACAAATTGGAGAAACAGAAAGAAGAGTACCAGGACCAACTAAAGAGCGCTGAGGCTGCTAACGTCGAAATTGAAGAAATCAAACAGGAGAAGGTCAAGATGGAGGCGGCGTTGAAGGAGTTAAAGGAAGACATGCAGAAACAGCTAAACCAACAGCGGAAGCAATTCGAAGAGAAGATCGAAAGGATGGATCCCCTCAAGATGCCAAAGAAGAGCCCGACCCTCTCAGAAGAAGAGATTGAGATGGCAAAGAAGACTGTCAAAACTTGGCGAGGACGACATTTTGTGAAGATGGCCGAGGCGGTGTTGCAAAACGCATCCATTCTCAAAGAAGCCCAGGTCATGAGCCACGAGCTTGACGAGCACGTCGTTTTCCAATTTGCGGCGGTTGACGTCGGCCATGTTTTGTGCTCGTCCTATGATATGGTGCTCAATGGACTTACTGGTGAGGGCGATGATGTGGCACTGGAGGAAGCTCACAAGCCGTGCATTGGCATTCGTGTGGTTGATTACAAGCACAGTGTGGTTCATTTATGGAGTTTGGAGAAACTACATGACCGTGTAAGGCAGATGCGGCAGATGCACCAGTATCTTGACCAGCCGGAATATGCACAGCACCTCAGTCTCGACAACCCGTTTGTTGAGACATGTATGCCGTCATATACTCTTGTGGGCGAGGTTGATGTGCCACTGAAGGCAGTTTTCGAGTGCCGGGTCCAAGATTCCACTCTCGACGTCTTATCGCCTTACACATCACATGTTGTCGGCATCATCAAGCTCTCGCTTGAACCATCACATGCTCGTGCACCAACAAACACTCTCAAGTTCAACGTTGTCATGCACGAGCTCGTAGGGTTTGCTGAACGAGAAGGTACAGAAGTCCACGCACAGCTCTTCATCCCAGGCATTTCTGAAGAGGATGGCATTACCACGACCCAAATGATCAAAGACTTTGATGAGGGGCCAATTCGCTTTGAGAGTGTTCATAGCATGAGCATTCCTCTATTTGCCCCTCAAGATGTCACCTTAAGAGTCGCCATCTTCGCCAAAGTCTCCACGATGCATTTGGATAAGCTGCTCAGCTGGGATGATATGCGAGATGCTGTGCCTGTAAGAGAAGACAAAGCCAAAGCATCTCGAATCAATGAATCGCAGTTCTATACCCAGGAGAAGCACGACCTACTCTCCCGGATCCAAATCATGGAATTGAACGAGAATGGCGAATATGGCGCTGTTGAAGTCACACAAACCAGCGAGCTTGACACGGGAACTTTTCAGCTTCATCAGGGGTTGCAGCGAAGAATCGGCATTAACATCTCTCATAGTTCTGGCGATGCTCTTCCATGGAGTGGCGTCACTGCCGTTCGCGTTGGAAAGATCAGACTTGTTGACTCGGCTGGGAAGACACCTGATATGGGAGCCAATGAACCTGATATCTCTCTGAAATTGTCTCAGAGCCCGATCTTTCGCGATAATGCCAACGGTACTAAGAGCCTCACAATCTACGCTCAGTGGGATTCTAGCTTGCACAACTCACTGCTTCTGGATCGAGTGACGCAGGATAAGTATCGAGTTCAAATGACAATCTCCTGGGAGATCAGCTCTGAGAAGTTGGCTGAGCCGATGAAGTTCTCGCAAAAGGTTTGCGTGCAAATTCTATCAAGAACTTTCGTGCGGCAGACCTCAATGTTCTCGGCACTCTGGCAGAATGTTCGCTTCGTGCGCTCCTCGACTGGCATTTTCACTCTTGCCATGCGTCCTGCTCCTGTCAAGAAAGTCGGTGACCTGTGGAGGCTCAATAGCCAACATGACTACGTCAAAGGCGAGGAAGACCTAACAAGCTGGACACCCCGAGGGGTGTCGCTGGTCAGCGACTTTCTCATGGCTCGTAAGAAGAAAAAACGCGCCGCGGATATGTCAGTCACGGACTCTGTCTTGGCTAAACTTGGTTTGGATGGAGCAGGTACCCTGCCTGAGAAAAAAGAACCCGAGCCCGAACCTTCTCCAGAGCTAAAGCCAATCATTCCAAGCGACGATGACCTGCTTAATGATACACCAGAAACTTCACAGACTCCTTCTATCGATGATGAGGAGCAGCCTCCCGCAGACGAACCTCAACCTAAACTCTTCGAGGAAGCACAGCAACCTGAGATGGATCTCTCTAACCCAGAGCAGCCTCAAATAACAGAAACCCACATCGATGAACATGACAAGCCCGTCAAAGAAGAGTCAGAGAAGGCATACACAGAAGAAACGTCATCGGAGACACCAGAAGCTACGGAACTCGAGGAGGAAGAAACAATTACTGTGGAAGAGCCACTGCTCAAGCCCGAGTACGATGAAGACCAGGCCTATCTTTTGACAAAGTGCCTGAAGCTATGGAAGAAATATCCTGATCCATCGAACAACATCCTCAGCCCGACCAACATGGCACCTCCAACAGACGGTCTGATGACGGACGGTCCAGCGCAGCCGACACTTATCGCAACAGTTATCCGAGTACCAAAGAACCCCAAAGTTCTGAAAGGCGGGTACCTGATGATTCCGAACAGCGACTCAACTCGTTGGGTCAAAAGATTCGTCGAGCTGCGGCGACCATACCTTCATTTGCACTCTGCTACTGATGGTGACGAGGTTGGGCTTATCAGTTTGAGAAACTCTCGTATAGACAGTCAGCCTGGGGTGTTGGGCCTGCTCCAGGGGCCCGATGATTCTGGGGTGCAAGGTCAAGATGGGAGAACCGATTTCACACCAGGACATCGACGAACTGGTTCGGGCCGTGTTATCTCTACTATATGGACAGGCAGTGGACCTGGCACCTCAGCAGGAGGGCCAGGCCTTCAGCGACTACCAGAGCGGATGCAGTCCGCAGTGTTTGCCATTTATGGAACAGACAACACTTGGCTATTCGCAGCACGGAGCGAGCGTGACAAGATGGACTGGATCTTTCGAATCGATCAAACATATATGTCAAGCAATGACAGCGTCCCCGGAAGTGGGATAGCCAGCCCCTACCCCGGGAGCGAGTTCTAGAGCGGGGTGAGCCTGCTTGTTATGAGAGTAATGACTTGCAACGTCCTCTTGGGGAAACGATTTTCTTTGTAACTATTTGATGGTGAATTAGATGAGATGACTTATACCCCTGTAGGAGTAGGAGGGCAATCATGTAGATTTGCTTAAATTTTGGATATATCTTAGATAAAAGAATCAATTGAGAACCACAGACAAAACCAAGCGCAATGGCCACCCCGAGTCTCCGGTTTTCTATTGTACATACCTGTACACACTGTTACCCCAATCGGCCATTGTGAGGTTATGCTAAGCCAAATACCGTGGAGCTTCAATAGTTCTGACGCAAGAGAGAGCCATGCCGTGAATTAGAGACTCTAGTTTGCCATGCTATGACACAATCGACACGAGGACCATCAGAGCTGAGGGCAGCTACCATAGTTCACCTCCTATAGATATACAAATACGTTGGATCCCTCCTTGTCAAAGCCAGGTGATGCTCACCTACAAGACATGCAATGATGCAACGGTGTTTCTACAGTGGAACATGCAACACTGTAAGTGGTGAAACATGCCATGCAGCGCACATTCAAAGTTGTGCAAGTAATATGATTACTTGAGTGAGAGGCTACAAGATACGTAAAACTCAGCAACACGGTGGTGATTCACCCTTGACAACGCATAAATGGCTCGAGTGGTGATTCTAGTGCGGGAGCTGGGACGGAATAGATCACCCCGTTCCCCTAACCAATAGGGCATCTTCCGCAGGTAGTTAGAAGATTGGTTTAAGGCCAGGGATGCCCGGGGGAAACGGCTTCGGAGCGAAGCAAGAAAAAGTTAGGGGGCTACCCCAAGAATTTCTTGAGAATTCGATTTCGGAGGTATAAAGCTGAGCATGGGAACTTGCACCGAGATTATAACGTTTGGGGTTTAAGTGCTGACGACGTCCCTGGGGATGGTTTTGGACAACAAGGGTAGGCCATCAAAGGGAAACAAGAATGGTAAACCTACCTTTGTCCCTTGGGTTATCGGAAACGAGCTTACAAACTTGTGATTCTCCTCCTATTGATTGCGACGAAGAGATGTGTTTCCGAGGTGCGTATAAGCCAAGTACATGTAGCGAAACCTTGCGCAAGGTGTCTTGCTATTAGTGACGGCCCAGGAGAATACATCATGGCTAGCAGTATGATAATGTCTATCGATTGGTTCGGTGATGCCTAGAAGACGTCCCGATTTATTGGATGTCCCTCCACATGTGGTCGGTCTAGCTAGTCCCTAGAAAGAGGATGCGAAGATAAACTCATTAGAGATGGACTGACTTACCTATGCAAATGTTTCTCTTATTTACAAACGAGGTTATGAGTTTTATTGCCTTCATCGGCTACTGTAAATTTTCATGTCTTGATTAATGTCAATGCGCAGGTTGAATTACATACAGCCTTGATGTTAACGCGTCTCCAATGTTGGAAAACAAATACAGCTAAACCAGGATGAAGGAAGAAGAGGGGAATGGAAACGCCGAAGGAGGCAATGTTCACGAGACAGGGTCTTATTTGGCCCGCTTGTTAATAGTAGCTCAACTCAAAATGAGAAAAGAGTTTTCTGAAAGGTGAAGACAAACCCTAGACTAGGTAATGGACTGGCAGAAGCATATCTTCCGGGCACAACGTTGACAAGGACAAGGTGTGCTTACGATGCTAGGAATAGCAGAAGTAATTAAACTTTGTGTACGAAGAAATACGTAAAGAGGTGCTTCTGGCGGTAAACATTGACTCTGAGTTGCCAAGTCACCTACGAAGCAGTATGTGCATACTCGTATTACTACGCTATGGAGTACTATAGGATGCATTGAGTTTGGAAGAGGCTACTGACTTCATGTCAAAAACTGCACTTAAGTTGACGTGAAACACGGGACGGTACGAAACCGGCAGCAGTGAAAGGCTTGTGATAACAAATATTTCTTAGCTACTGGGAGATGTGTGCCCAGGTACAGAGTAACTTTTTCCGAATCATGGATGGCGTTGATTGTGCTCACGGGCTGTCCCTTATTAGTGAGTTCATCACGGGAGGCAGATTGAGTTTCTACCAGTTTCAGAGTTAGAGCCAACCTTATTAGTTGCATGGCTAAAAGAATCGGGGCCAGAGTAGCCCATGACCCCATGCTGAAGAGGCATGAAATACCTATGTTGGCTCATATTAGATCTTGAACTGATAATGATGAGCGACGTGTTTAAAACACAATCAAACGAAAGCTGCTCTATCGACAAGCTTGTTCTATGACATTTGGAGCTTGCATGCCTGAGGGTAAAGTTTACAGGTGCATAGTATTTTCGGCCTTTATCACCCTTGTCATAAGCCCAGTCTTGTGACATTACCTTATTTGTTTCACGAAGGAGATTTCCATCACAAAGCGAAAATTGAACTTCAGGTCGTGTGTATATCCAATATTGATATGTTCTATCGTGGCCTGTGATCTCATCGACTTTTACGCTTCTTAATTGACCAAAAGCATGCATTTCTCATCCACTCCCCACGGATCTCAGAATAAATTACTTTAATCTCCTCCTATTCAACTCTCCCTTGATAACTACCCCCAAAATCACATCACATCATACCATATCATTTCGTATCACGCATACAAGAAAATCTTGTGGCATATATCGTCGGTTTCATTGATGTGGCTTGAACCTTTGTGGTGGCTTCTTCTAAGCCGCAGTCTTCAAGTCCATAGGCGTCGACCTAGGCCGAGAATCAACCAACTACCAGGTTCTAAAATGAAGCTTGATGAATAGGCCGAACGCTTCCCTCTTCATAACTCGCACAGGACAATCGGTGGACAACGCTAAAACACAAAATCCTCTCGAGATACACATCCACCAACATGAGAACAAGGATCGTGACCATTCCCAAGCCGTCGGAAAGGCGGTTGGTTACACCTTGTCCGAACCAGGCCATCGGATTTTATCCCAGCGCCCGGTCGTTAGGCTTGAGCTAGCCCACCCACGTCGTTGGGACCGCCCGAAGCCCCTTGATGAATGAGAGGGATGAGGGACCAGGGTCTCGACGGGAGTTTGTTTTGCGTACCCGAAGTCATTTGCAGGCTCAGAGGAACTACCGTGGCCAATGGCATCTCCTTGCATAACTTGATACAACGCTAATACCGAAAGTACCTTTGAAAGGGTTTAGTAAACGCCAGAGGGTCGTTTCCGTCCTGGCTCAGAACATTGCTATGCTTGCGCTGCAATTGCTTGTTTCCTCACTTTTTGTCTCCTCACAAGGGGTTACCGATATGCCCGGCCCCATTTATCGGAATATTACCAGTGAGCTAAGGGATCGTATATGCGCGTTTGTCTCTAGTGGACAGCCACATAATTGCATACTTTGTCGACATACATACCTCTTGCTCTGCTCAAATCCTGTTACCGGTGTATGTTCTTGGTGAGTAAGGTAGTTGGTGATTCAGAGTTAGGCTGCCGCCAGATTTCAGATACGGCGTGATGGGCTGGCTGTATTACAAAGACGACTCAAAATTCACCTTTTTGGATCCCAGTTCCCGACTGAATGGATCGGGTCGCCTCTTGTGTACATAGGTACAGTACAGGCGCTCCAGACCGGGGTAGTCTAGGTACTAAGTCACCACACCAAGACAGCGCAGCATCCAATGCCAATGACACATCAGCAACAAGGGCTTGTTCCACTTGCAGCAGTTCTTTTGCGGTAGGGCTTTGTGGCTTTGCCAAGAAAGCCGAGAGCTAGATACCCGTCCCAAGCTGCTGGGTCCCAAGGTCCATTGCTTGACCCGTCCTTGTCTCTTGTCTCCATCCTCTTGGTCCCCTTTGCTAACTTATTAGCCTCAAGCCTCGGTCGCACCAGGTGTTTGGGTCGCTTCCCGTTTCCTTTCAACTGGCCCTGTCCTTTACTTCACCTTACTTGCTTTACTGCATTGCTCTTTTAGGTCTGGCTCCTTTTCTTCTGGTGTTTCTGCAGAGAGCGGGGACTCCATTCAAGCTTCTCGCCCTTCTCCATTTCCATAACTAGCTTCTGTTTCCCGACCCTTCTACCTACTCTAGCTCCTGATCTCTCCTGACCTCGCTGGTACTACATAGCACTTCTTCCTGATGCCGCTCTAAGCGTCCCTCTTAGAGAGACGGATCAGTAGCTAGTGTCGATCGTCTTTTGCTCCCGTCTTCCCCTCATTGTGCTGCACGCTCCACGATACCACCAAGAACCTCCTTGTCGAATTTGTCTCGTGTTTTTTTATCCGCGATCACCACCTGCGCACATATTCGATTCATATTACCATCGGATTTTCGCTCCGCATCGGTATTCATCATCGACCGCCAAGTCGTACACCAGAACGACTTTCAGGGCTTTTCAACTTTTTGGACAGTGGACAGCGTATAGGTCGTTCGCCACGAGGGAAGTCTCAGCGTTTCTCAGCTCAAAGTCGGAGAAGCGCAATTACTCGCATTATCGGGTTGAGTTGCCTTTTTTCTTCATGATTCCAGCTAAGAGCCGCTTCTGTTCTTTTGCCTGATAATCAGTCCCTGTCATACATAACTGTGACTATCTCATGGCGCCTGCTGTAATGGCAGCTCAGTCACCAAGCCATGGCAGCATGCCTAACTCGTCATCTCCAAGTCTTAACCATTTTCAGTTTACTTTCAACTGCTCCGCTTCAAATTCTGGCGGGAACAGTTTCATTGAACCCGATGTATGTACTTCTCTTCTGTACCTTAGCTCAAGGGCATGCTGACTTTGTGTAGCCTGATGCTCATGGCATGTAAGTTGTCGAAGCTCATAGTGCACCTTCACCGTGTTAATTCCACCTAACAAGAACTATCAGAGACTCCGAATCTCTCACAGACAGTGTACAGAATTTCCCAGAAGAATTTGGGCGCACGTATCATGCCTACCGGGCTGGCTGTAAGCTTTGTCTATCCATTCACCACCATTCACCCACTAATGACGCCTTTTAGCATATGCGTTTCCCAACGACCAACTAGAACGTGAGCGCCTTGATTTACAGAATGAAGCGTTAGTGAAACTCTTCGGCGAGCGTCTTTACTTCGCACCACTGTCAAGGAGGGCACCGCCTTTAAATATCCTAGATATTGCTACTGGTACTGGCGACTGGGCAATCAAAATGGGCGACTTGTTTCCAGAAACAGAAGTCGTCGCAACCGACCTTTCACCAATACAGCCTCGAAAAGTACCCCCGAACGTGAACTTTTACGTCGAAGATTCGTATGTCAACAACATTCAGGCCTCAGGTGACCCGTTGAAAACTCACTTCTCTCTAGCTCTGAGCCTTGGGATTATTCTCAGCCTTTCGATTATATTCACACCCGAGTCACATCTGGCTGCTGGGCTAGCTTCAAGGAGCAGATTGCGGACCAAGCCTTTCAAACACTGAAGCCAGGAGGGTGGTTCGAGTCGCAGGAATACGATGCCATTATAATGTCTGATGATGGAAGCCTTCCACCGAACGGACCTCTTGCAACATGGTTTCGCGAAATCAACGAAGCTTCAGAATTGATGGGCAGGCCTACCAATGTTGCTGCCCATGTTCGTGAGGCTTATGTGCAGGCGGGCTTTGTTGACGTTCAAGAGCGAATCTTCAAAATGCCCATGAATGGCTGGCCAAAGGATGAACGCCTAAAGGAACTTGGGCGCATGTGGGAAAGGAATTTCTTGATGGGCCTCAGCGGCTTCTCTTTCACACTTTTCAACCGCGTCTACGAGAGAACTCCTGCGCAGATCGAGGTAAGTATACTGTCAAGCTTTCTGGGACTTATTTGACTGAAAGTCGCAGGTGGCACTGGTTGATGTCCGGCGAGAGCTGATCGATACGCGGATTCACGCTTATATACCAATACACGTCATTATTGGCAGGAAGCCATTCCCAGGTGAACGGCCTGTCCCACGAGTGCCATTTACATGAAGGAAAATACCGGGGGCTGGAGTGAAACACCACCACTCGTCGAGTTTTACGGGCTAGGAAAGGGAGCCTGGCAAACGGTTCAGAAGGACTAATTCCAACACCGATAAAGCACCATTACACGAACGATGCATAGCGACAACGGGGACGACTTTGGCTTTCCATATTCACGATACCCAATAATGTCGATATGATGCACATGACTAGAATAATGTATTGATATGGGTTTAGGTACAATAAGTACCGACCTGCACTTTTGATAGCCGCCCGTCCCAAAGCTCTAAAGTCTGTATTCAATGGCAAGGAGATTTTCAGACGACATAACACTCTTCCAAAAATACTACAGAAGTAACCCGTTTCTTATACAACAGTCTTCTCTTTGCACAAATGTCAGTCTTAATCTCTGTCCTTGAGCATTTACTCTGATCTCCTCACTAGCCAATCCAGTTCGCGGGCTTGCTCTTCTTTGAGTAGCTCACGAATTCCCTCTTGGGTGAGGAATGCATGGTCGTGGTATTCAAAGCCAGGGACAACCGTCTCTGAGATCAGCAGGCCCCCGGTTTCCTCCCTATTTGACTCGTGGCTGGTATCTGGCTCGTTGGGGAGCAAGTAACTTGCCTTCCAGACATCGCCTTCAACGATCCATTGTATACTCTCGCCCCGTTCAACTGCATTCCCAACAATAAAGGACTCGATGCGCCCATAAGGGTGGATTAGTACATATCGTCCCCGTCCACGATGTAAGGTATGAATCACACGGCTGCGGTTGCGATGGAAGTTCCCCTGACTATGGCGTGGGGTTAGTAGGTAGTAAATGGTGGTAGAGAGTCGTCGTGTGTCCGCCCTGTAACCTTCACGAGCAGGACCCGAAAGAGTCAGAGTTTCGTGAGAGAGAGCTTCGGATGAATACGGTGAAGGAATGGTAGTAGGATTTGTATCGGTTTGACGGAAGTAGCCCCCCTCGATATGGGGCTCCAAAGATAGAGCCTCGATAAGGGACTTTGACTGAGAATTCTCAGGTTCGGATGAAGAGGTGAATGAAGGTTTGATGGTGCCCAAGTCAGGCTCGCTGTTGATGAGTTCGCCCATCTTGTGATTGGTATCAAATAAAGCAGGAGATTAATCGTTTTGAGAATATGATAGAGGATAAAAATTGCTTTTGGGTTGGCAGCAGTTAAAAGATAGAAAGCTCCTTTTATACCCCTGAATAGAGACTGAGCAAGAGACTGATAGCGTAACAACAAAGCTTACACACTCGACTATAAGACGTTGAATGTGTGGTTCGCTGCCTTTGCGCCCACACCAATGTGATGGGTTGTTTGATAAGAGGGCCTGCAAAACGAGACCCTCTTGGTGTGATTCAGGATTCAAGACTACTCAAAGAAGTTAGTATCATGTTAGCAAACGATGATGGTGTAAGCCAAAGTCTGACGTCCAGGGAACGATTACGAACTCAGGCTAGGATAGAGAGGTCTAGAATTGGCTTTGAGATTTTGGCAGGGAGTTTGTCCTGAGGCTAAATTGCTGAGATGATGTCAGGGTTGCTTCGAAATAAGCTACCTGTGGTGAAGATGCTCCATCGCGTGGTGGTCAGGCCAAGCCCGGAGTTTCCGGGTCATATGCCTACAAGAACAAGCCGTTGATTGTATATGACAAAAGTCTCTGTGTGATACTAAAACTTGAATCTGGATGTCAGCTGTTGGGTTTGTGATGAGGAAGCAAATTTGTTAGTGTAGTTCGTGATACTTTTCGGAAATCCCAAGCAACAGACAAACTGACCACTAGGTACGGATAAGATGTCCTTGGGGCGGATGAGTGAAGGTGTGTCAGTTGTCAGGTGCTGGGTACCTGTAATGATCAGACTGATCTGTAATTTGAGTATTGGTAACAATTGCAGAGCTATACGCTCGTTCATTCATGAGTGGATGTTGAGTCCAAGGGTCTCTAGAACGGAAAGAAAATCAGGACGGCTGTAACAGCTATCACCAACGACGACCATAGAGACAGTGAAGTCTTTCATCTGATGGAAGGAAGTACTTTGACTTCTGTTTTATCATTTATCTATGAGAATTTATGAAATCTGATGATGAAAATGAAGCAAATATTTTTGTTCCTCTTAAGAGCGTCGTTGTAGTACATCTATCATCTCCCAGCTTATTGACGTACGAGGTGCCTCAGCGCTTTTAGCCGAGGCAATTAGGTGGTATAAAGACCCACTAAATTTATCAAAATTATTCTAAACTCGCCTAAGGTCAGGGTCGTTTATCGCTTGGATAGGTTCCCGATAGCGGGCCTAGGCGGGAGAGCTGCAGACTGATCATGACGCAAACCATTGAGCTTCTTCTAACCTGTGCTGAACCAATAACTATCACGAGACACAGCAACACACAAGCAGGCACACAGTCGCCAGCCCCGCGGCCCGCTGGATTCTTGATATTTGCTCGATCTTATCGCTGCTTCTAATTGAAGAGCAAGATCCGGGATAGCAATACGACAATTGACCGAATCACGCCGGCCGCCGAATCCGACAATGACTGCCCCTCGTCTACTTCAAAAGTCGTCACTGAGCATAAACCGTCCTGCCATTTTCCTTATTCATCGCACCGCCATATCCTCTATCTCTCGTCGTAGGACCTTCTCGCAATGCCATTATCGCGCCCAGCAACATTCCGAACGAGAACTACAAGAGCGCCTACAAGCTGCGCGACCCCTCGTCCCACATCGCGCAGCGCGCAAGTTCACACAAGCGGGCAGTAGTCGTAATTCGCGTCTCACCGTGATAGCAACCGTTCTCGCAGCCATTGGCTTCTACTTCTACAACTCTCAGACTGTGCCGGTCACGGGCCGTCGAAGATTCAATTTCCTCTCTGATTCTATGGTCGCACGTGCGCATTCGAAAGCAGCTGCACAGGTCATTGAGCAGGTCAGAGCGCAAGGTGGTCATTTTCTATCAGAATGGGATCCAAGGACCATCTTGGTCAGGAGGGTAATGAAGAAGTTGATCCCCGTGAGCGGCATGGCGGACCTCAACTGGGAGATATTTGTGATAGCTGATAATGGTACGTTCTGGCGATCATGTGCAGCGACTGTTGGTTCGCTGACCTTTGACCATAGGAACAGCAAACGCCTTTGTCCTTCCTGGAGGTAAAGTGTTTGTGCATAGTGGTATTATCAACGTCTGCCGCAGCGAGGATGCCCTCGCAGCAGTACTAGGGCACGAGATCGCGCATAATACAGCCTCTCACGCAGCAGAGCGCCTCTCTGCTGCATGGGTAGGAAATCTTACGGCCGGAAGCTTGTTCTTCCTTGCCGGAGCTCTGCCCGGCCTTGCGCTCTTTGGACTCTGGAATGTCGTGGGAGGATATTACCTACAAGATCTACTCTTCTACCTTCCCATGGGTCGCAAGCAGGAAAGCGAGGCAGACTACATCGGCCTAATGATGATGGCCGAAGCCTGTTATGACCCCCGTGCAGCTTTGGGCTTCTGGCAGCGAATGCACGCGCTTCAGCATGCCAGCGGAGAAGAAGCCCCAGAAATGCTGAGCACTCATCCATCCGTAAGTCTAGTACATATTGCCGAGAGATTCGGGCGAACTGACGAGACGTAGAACGAGAATCGGATTGTAAAGATTAGTGAATGGCTGCCAAAGGCTCTCGAGAAGCGAGCGGAAAGTGATTGCCGTGGAACAGCAGCGTTTGCGGACCGATTCCGTGAGGCGATCAGAAGAAGATCTACTACGGTTGTCGTATAATGCATTTATGAGCCAACGAATAAAGGGTATAGAAACGCCATGATCACATCAGAGTACAGAGAAGCGGCGTACTGGTACTACAAAGGACCTTGAGTTTTTGTTTAGAAAGTATTTCATCAGTTTCTGCAAATAATCTGGAAATATACACCAGCAATCTGTTACAGTAGATAGCTCATCCTGACTCTAATAGGGCCGTGTTAAGTAATAGGTGCCGATGAGACCAACTGGGGCTTCAAATCGAGGGCTTCCTTGTGAAAGTTGACAATTGCCTCTCTGTGATAGGTGCAGACTACCCGGCTTAGTAGCTTTCCTAGCGCACTTCCCCAGCTCCCCCGGCCCCTAAGCTTCTGAAATGGGCTGCTCGTGACCGTGAACCGAGGCAAGCCCCCCACCTGCCGAACGGCGCTGTCCCCGGAAAGAACTCCTTGTTTCTTTTCCAAGCTCATCCATCATAGGTACTTTACCTTATTCACTTATCACCTACGTTTTCATCTACAGCTCAATACTTTCGTCAATTCTCATCTCTGTTGTAACTCGACTTTTATAACTACCCACCTACCAAAATGTCCGAGACATATACTACCGCTGAGGTTGGAAAGCACAAGGATGAGGCCAACGGTTTCTGGCTCATCGTTGAGAATGACGTTTACGACGTGACTAGTACGGCGACCGAACCCAAACTCGCAGAACAAAACTGACAAACATCCGCAGAGTTCATCGATGAACATCCCGGTGGTGCTAAGATCCTGAAGCGCTGGTCTGGAAAGAACGCTACCAAGGCCTTCTGGAAGTACCACAACGAGCATGTCCTGGCAAAGTATGGCAAGGACCTCAAGATTGGCGCTGTCGGCGAGAGCGCCAAGCTATAGAGAGATGCACAACTCTGGGACTCGAAGGCGGCAGCGTGCACTTTTCTCTGATTTGATTTAATTTGATTTTGGCATGGCGCATACCACATGTTGGATTAAGCTACACTATATAGGTGGATTTGCATCGAGTTCAAAGATCTCAGTCTAGAAGCGAGTGGCAGATGGTTTCACAGACCAGGATATATCAGGCCATTAGAGCAAAGAAACATTCATATGGACCGAGAACTTGAATCCATCGTGTGCCATCATATTAGTCTCTCTGAGTCCGAAGACAGTTTTATCGGACTAATCCACCTTCCGAAAGGAGCATCGGATAAGTTGGCCGAGACAACTACAGCAATCAACACCATGACAATCATCGTCTATCGTTGAAGGATCGTGCCGCAGGCTGCGGCTTAAGCGGCGAAGACAAGTGGGGAGGCTTACATGAACGGTGTGAGATAGCGGTAAATTGAGTGACTCATGATGTTCTTGAGTTAAACAATTTCTCTTGAGGCATTTATAACGTTACCATCATTTTGACCTACATTTTGGGCGAGAATGAGTGACTTATTCAATCTCGACGTCCAACGGACCCGTTTATCCCGTCGCCACGGCCCCGAGCCCGGCTCCGCTCCGGCACCTACTCTCCCGGAGCCATCTGCCATTCAGACCGCTGAAGCCAAGCTCCCTCGGCCTGATTCGGAAGACTACCTCCGAGGTGTCTCACAGGAAGATGTTGTACGACACATCATACAGGACATCGTTCCCGCGTGTAACGGTCAGGGCAGTTCGTCCCGTTACTACGGGTTTGTCACTGGTGGTACTCTTCCTATTGCTGAGTGGGCAGACAATGTAGTCTCCCGCTTGGATCAGAATGTTCAGGTCCATCTGCCAGCGCAGACAATTGCGACCACATTGGAGGATGCAGCTTTGGAGATGCTCGTTTCGCTACTGAGACTTGGAGATTGGAAAGGACGTACCTTCACAACTGGAGCTACAGGCAGTAATGTTCTCGGACTTGCATGTGGACGCGAAGCCACCTTGGAGAAACGCGGGCAGAGTATTGGTGAGGTCGGCTTGCTTGCGGCTTGTCTTTCTGCTGGCGTCAGGGAACTCCAGATCCTCACAAGTGCAGGCCATAGCTCCTTGTCTAAGGCAGCGAGTATTGTCGGCTTCGGACGAGGAGCCGTGAAGGAGCTGAGACTCAACGATAGTGAGCCATGGAGATTGGATCTTGAGGCTTTGGAAAGAGAACTTCAGAAGAAAGACACCGCAAGTCTCATTGCATTAAGCGCCGGAGAGGTTAACACCGGGCGATATGCTTTAACGGGAGTTGAAGAGATGCGTAAAGTAAGGGAGTTGGCGGACAAGTATGGAGCTTGGATCCATGTCGATGGAGGTAAGATCCAATTCTTTGCAAGATGCCGTTCATTCTAACACTTCAGCCTTCGGTATCTTTGCTCGTGCTCTTCCCGAAGAGGACGACTACAAAATTCTTCGTAGTCGTGTTGAGGGCATCGAGTTAGCGGACAGTATCACCGTTGACGGACACAAGCTTCTCAATGTCGTGAGTATCCCATATCACTTCGGCTTGACTTTGACTGGTATTGACTTGATTAGCCCTATGACTGCGGCATGTTCCTCACACGATCACCTGCCATTCTTCAATCCGTCTTCACCAACCCAAATGCTGCATACCTCTCCACTGGAGGGGCGTCCACCATTCCCTCGCCCCTGAATATTGGTCTTGAGAACTCACGGCGTTTCCGTGCCCTTCCCGCATATGCCGTTCTCCTCAGTGAAGGTCGACCAGGAATGGCAAAGTTGCTGGCCAACATGACTGATCTCTCCCGCCGAGTCTCTGCGTTCTTGAGAGACTCGGAGCACTACGAGCTACTCCCCACCGACGACGGTGCTGACTTGAATGAGATCTTCATGATTGTTCTTTTCCGTGCTAAGGATTCCACCTTGAACAATCAGCTAGTTCAGAAGATCAATGAGACCCGGCAGATGTATGTGAGTGGCACAAGCTGGAAGGGAGAGAAGGCTGTACGAATGGCTGTATCCAACTGGATGGTAGATGTCGCCAGAGATTTCAGGGTGGTGACTTCTACCTTGACTCACGTGGCAGAGGGAAAAGTGTTCGACATTAACAATTGCTGAGGTCTAGGTATCGAGAAAGGACGTTTGTGGGTCACAAAGGGTTGAGCAATTGAGGCTGGTTTTGGAATGAACATACAGTCATCAGTTGACTGTATGTACCATTTGGACTTCCGATCCCGCAGTCGTCATGGCAGACAAAAAGGTGTTGGGTACCACAACTCCTAGTAATCACACGAGACCGAGCCCTCCGTGAGCAAGAAACCTCAAGCTTGTGTGTTAGAAATAATCAAAGTAGGTAGTCTAAAGGCTAGTAAAGCTTTACCTAAGTTTACCTAAATTTACCTAAGTTTACTTAAGTTTACCTAAGTTTACCTAAGTTTACCTAAATTTACCTAAATTTACCTAAATTTACTTAAATTTACTTAAATTTACTTAAGTTTACCTAAGTTTACCTAAGTTTACCTAAGTTTACCTAAGTTTACCTAAGTTTACCTAAGTTTACCTAAGTTTACCTAAATATACCTAAGTTTACCTAAGCTTACCTAAATTTATCTAAATCTATATAAGTTTACCTAAGTCTTTTTGTCATTTAGGATGGAGGGTATCTCACTGCCTCTTGTTGAAACCGATCAACGATTTTTTCAGTCAACAGCTACGTCTATGCTAGAGATGGTGCGGAAACACTCTATGGCACAGGGGCGTTCTGATATTCTAGTAAAATACTTCAAATAGCGTGCCCTGTCCGCTAGGTTCTGAAAACTGTCTGAATGTCTCGAAATATCAGATATTACGAAACCCCTTTTCGGATCAGTCGCACCCAAAGTTATGTCACTACCAGACCACAGAGTCCTTCGAACAGCTGGACTCTTGGATCTACCTCAAGTAGATGATCTCTTCCGTCTTTTGAATATATGTCCGAATACTGTTACTGATAGTCTCGGAGAACTTCGCGGAATCTATGTTGGATCAAGAGTAACATACAGAGCATACATCGGGATCAAAGGTCGAGCACGCATCCACTTGAAACCGTTCGAGTCGCTAAACAAGGGAGACAAATCTAAACACAACAGTTTCCTTAATCAACCTGGAATGTCTTCGGATTTCCGCAGGAATTATTCCAGGAGAGTCACATGGGCGTGCACCCAAGTATATCGAAGGGCTATGGTGAAGGAACTCGAAGGCAGCGGCGGTTAAGTGGGTCTAATGGACAACACCTGTAGCCTTGAGTGTAACTTTTTTTGAAACTCCTTATTTCGTATGCATTTGCTATGAAAATTCAGAGTTCATAACAACTTGCCCCTGAGCCAGCAGGAGTACCAATATGATTGATTACCTTATATCCGTCCGCACCCCGCACCTCTTCACCAACCTGAACTCTTCACCAACGGAACACTACATGCATGATAGCTTCATCCTGTAGACTTGACAATTCATACTCTACGGCTTTTGCAGTGATATTCTCTCAAAGGTAAGCAAGCGCCGTGTACAATTTTATGATTATATTGACTGACGATTGCCGGCCGGTTAGTATATCCACGCACACGGCTCACGATGGTTGCCGCGGTTGACGTCGAGTCTGACGGCTCTGTCCGAGATCTCTCCAAAGATTCCTCACTGGACCTTGAGTCTAACCTCGGCTGGTTATGTCTCAGTGATCACAGAAACCTCCCGGACGATGAAACGGAGATTGAGAATCCTCCTGGCAGCCAGCACGTCACTTCCAATGAGTCGGACCAGCCCCTTGACTCTGGTCCTCAGTCGATGATCGAGGCAGATAGCAATAACTCCGATGACAAGTTGGAGAAGCTATATACAATGCTGCGTCGATATGAGCCTGTATTCCTCAAGTTTTCACAAGAGCCTCCTCAGATTTTGGTCAACTCTGTGTCTGCTGCCAAAGATCTCATGCAACTCACAATCCTAGTCAATAAGACTAATGAGGACGTAACAGCTGAGGCGAAACAACAGGCAGAACATAACATGAATGCGATGTTGATCTACAAGAATGTGGATCGTGCCTATCAAGAGATACAAACCCGCATGGGAACCATGCAGCAGCGCCTCGTGAGACCGTCGATGAGAATCCCGCTAAGATTAATACTTCTATGCAGGAGCGCATCAATTAGACTATCGCTGAGAAGATCGATGCTCTGAAGGAGCGCCTCAATGAGACCGCCGTTGAGAATCCCGCTAAGACCAATGCTTCTATACAGGAGCGCCTTGATGAGACCGTCACTGGGAACCATGCGAAGATTGATGCTTCGTTGCAGAATGGGGCGGAAATATACGAACAGGCAGTCTTCAGCGTTTATCAAAAGTCCGACATTTTCAAGACTGGCATCGAGAAAGTCGTCGCTGAATTGCAGCCACACATCAATCGCCAAGCCTTCAAGAATGCACAGGCAGTCGTCCGCGCCTTTGAAGAGTCTGACATTTTCAAGGCTATCGTCGAGAAAGCTGTCGCCAAATTGCAGCCGCACATCAGGCATCCAGTTGACAATGGCAACAATGCATTGGATGAGGGCATTCAGTAAGCCATTTTCGCTAAACTGACACCTCTCTGCCTTGAAAATGGCATGTCTATTGATATTTGCAATATGTAAGTTGATGCAGTTGGTCATGATTGATTGTATCACTAACTCATCAGCTAGGGACTTGGCATATGTTGGCATGTAACTGCTTGTGGCATAATATACCCCTCAACATGAGAAAGACAGACGGCGTATCTGGTGCCACGTTTAGAAATGAACAGTTTGCTATGGGTTTATGGAGATAAGAAGCATTCAGAGGGCATTTGGCGGTAAATAACTTCGCTGCTGGCTTGAGTCTATAGCAAAAATAGAGAAAGGCTGCAGGATTCGAACTCGCGAACAAAAACGAAGAGTGGCCGAGGGAGGAAGGTTTTTAGGAGCGGATTTTAGGTTCATAGGTTATAGGTAGATACCACTCGGCCACTCTTCGTGGAAGGGTAGAGGATGGCCCTGGTATATAATCCTTTCCCCTAGGCATCCCTTGTAGCAGCAGCAAAGAAGTGACGGTGACCAGTTCCGTAATTGAGCTCTCCAAAAACAGAAAGCAGTAGAACGGGTAGGAAAGTCAGGTATCCGACATGCCAAAGGCTCGATAGGTTTTGGGAGGTGTCCCATCGTAAAAGGCCATTAAGTGAGGTAGATCGCGTAGTGCCTGTCTGTCGAGGCCGTTGTTGATGCGCAGTTGTGAGGGAAACCCATTCACTCGTTTAGACATAAAAAAGTTCGATCATCGTCCGCCTTCGGTTCATCATATAACCCTTAACCAAATTTCTTCGAGCCGCCCTTCTGAGTGGTCTTTTTATCCGTCTTCTTCTTTCCTTGTCCAAGCAATTCCAGATGTCCTGCGCGCTCACCGAGGAGCGCTTCTGTGCGCGCCGTCATGCCGCTTGTGAACTTCTTGTGCACCTTGTCGACGCTCGCTTTTGTCTTCTTGGGTTTATGCACTTTCGATGCTTGTCGTTTTGAGTGTGTGATCTTGGCCGGAGTTGCTCGTCCGAGCTTTTTGACCGTGCCTTGGGCCATTTTGTTGAGGGACGTTGAGATAAAATCTGGTGATGTCGCAGGAAGAAGGCTGGAGAGAGAGAGTTGAACACTGTTGGGGGGGTCTGGTGGGGAAAAATAAAAATCAAGGTGAACGATTTTAGTGGGGCGTGATGCTCACCGAGGTGAGCATTCGGTCTGGAGCCAGGATATCGATTTACCTTCATAAAATAGGGATTAAATATATTTTCCAATCTTAAACGCTTATAGCCAGTATCATGAGTATCATAAGGTGATGGTGTCCATATGTGTCCAACTATAAATTATGAATGGCTTCAATCAACAATCGGCATACCACTGTATATGCTCGAGAATGGTATCCTGGTGCTCCCCGACTACTAAAGAAGGCCGCTATGGCAAAGTGACACTTCATGAAAGGTACCAACTCCCCAAACGTTCTCTCTTTCGATTCTATTGTTACCAGCCATCGCCCCAACCATCATCGTCATCTGTCTCCTTTGGCTTCATATCAATCTTTTTCGCAGCAATTGGTTTTGCAGCCGGTTTAGCCGCAGGCTTCTTAGCTGCATTTGATTTCGATAAACCCTTTGGTAAGGCCTTGTTGGGCTTTTTCTGCGATTGAGCAGCTAACCATCCAGCAAAGTCAGGCTCGCCATCATCATCAAAAGTGGCAGCAGACGCAGTCGTTGTCGCAGGGTGTTTTGAGGATTGGCCGGGAGAGTCGAAACTGTCGAAATCATCGTTCATATCTCCCCATGAGTCTCCAGCATCTTCACCATCATCGGCAGGTAAGAATGAGTCAGCTACTACACTTGCAGTATGTGAAGAGTTTCGCGACAGTGTTGCTGGGGGAGATTTGACTGCTTGGCGGTGAAGTGACGAGGCGGTACTCGTTGCCGGCTTCTTTGGCTCGGAGTTGGGTGAGGGCGCGGGCCCAGGTGAAGCAGCACGGGAGTCTGACTCCGCGTTAATTTCGCCTGCAGCTGCAGAGATTTTGTTTGTAAAGGAAGAGATTGCCCAGCCTGCCCAGCCACCTGGGGTGTTTTCGTTAGGCTGTGGAGTGCTCATCCGTGGAGCTGAGCCATCATTAGTTTGAGGAGGAGGTAAAACACTTTCAGGCATGGCAGAAGCTGCCTTCTTGATCTTTTGGAGATATATATCCATAGTACGAGTAGCAGAGTCGCGAACAATCTTCTCCTTATCAATCAGGACAGGAGAGATAACGGGCAGGATCCTGCATGCGCTATCCTCATCTGTGAAGTACTCCGCAGTGGCACCCAAGGCCATTAGGGAAGCATTTCGGGCATGAACAAATGGATCTCTGAGTGACCTAGTGAAGGCGGCAATAAGAACCTTTGAGCGGGACGAAGTACCCAAGTGCTTTGCAATCTTTCCCAAGCAGATAGTTGTATTTGTTCGAATGCCCGGTTGTTCATCATTTGCGGTTCTCGCAAGTTGTTTGAGGAGGTCACCATTGATTGTGCGGTCCGAGAGCTTAGTGATGATGACCAAAACAGACTTTAATGTTTGTTCTCGCACCACCGGTGTCACGTCAGTGAAGCCAGTGATCTGTATATGTTAGTCTTGCATTGAAATAGAGTAACAGAGACTGTACCAATTGTGGAAAGATCTTGTCATTAACGATCTTCTGTGATAGCTGATCAATCATCAAAGGAAGGCTATCCAATAAGCACACTCGAATAGCTCGGTCGGGATTTCCAAACAGGCGAATGATGAATGGTGTAATCTTTGAATCGAAGTCGTCCTTGGGAAGTTTAGAAGCGATTTTGAGAACTACGGATACAGCCCTAGGGCCACCACCACCGAACTCAGCGGACTTCATCAGCTCCGGCATAACCTTTAGCTTGAAGAACTCTTCTGGAAAGTCGTCGCTTAGTTCATCCAGTCCACTGTTCAAATTGTTAGCAATTTAGACGTATGAAGGGAGTTACAGGTATACCTAAGGAACTCTTCTCGTTCATCTGGCGTCTTGATGTCCAGGTTATCGATACCCTCTGTCAGCTTGATGAGAGAACTGTCAAAGAAGGAGCCATTTCGGTTGCCTTGATCAAGGAAAGCTCCCACACTAATTCGCGCCTTTGGGTTGGCGTTACACAGACGCTTATAACTAGACTGCATTGAAGGGGGGATGCTCTTCGTTTGGCCAGCCTGATCAGCTCCATTGTAATCGCCGTTGAAGACTTCAAAGATCAATGTCCCAAGATTAAATGCGTCTACTGCTGTATGGGGGTTCTTCTTGATAACATCCCATCCGCCTCGTGCCAACTCTGGAGGAGAGTATCGACCCGCATCAGGAACCAAGCTACCGTATGTCTATGTATATGTTAGCTTGAGTATGTGTGTACCTATCTGGGGACCTCTTGCATATATTATTGACTCATCGTCCTTGAGGCTGCTGAGTACATCAAAGCCACCGAGCTTCCACTCGCCACTCTCTGAAGTATATATCGATCCAACCTTGATGCTGCCGTGGATAGAGGAAGCGTCTTCGTTGATGAATTTTATAGTGCGCTGTGACATTGTTAATATCGATTAAAAGACTAGCATAACAAGTCGTACCGCAACGCTATGCAGGCCCCATTTTATCGTCTCAGGGCTGAGACTCTTTCTCCGAACGTGCCATCGTAGGGGTACTACTCGTTCGGTCGCAATGTAGATATACGTCTCCGTCTACCAGATGTTGTCAGCGGAATGCTCTTAAATTGACCGTAAGTCTTGCACGTACCTCGACCGCATCTAGAAGTTTGATCACGCCTGGGTGCCGTAGTGTTCGGAGCTTCTTTAGGGCATTCTTGGCTAGGGGGAGTTGGGATCGGTTGGTGGTGATATCGAAGGAAAAGATGCTGCAGTTTGAACCATCTTCCTATTTTGGATTGTCAGCAAGTCCACGTTTTGCGCTCTGCGACATTGAGCTTACCCTCTTGGTACCATTGTACAGTGTCCAGATAGACTCATCGATATCAACCTTGTCACCAAAGTTGTATGGAAAGGGAGGGCCTTGTGCTATGGCCGAGGCCACAGCAGATTTGAGAAAGTTCATTCCAGGGTCGCAAACTCTAGAAGGTCTATTGGGACTCGAGCATTCGGCACTCTATATGTCGAGAATCGGCATATGTACAGGTCGAAGATATGGCTGTTTGTAGACGAATGATATATTGGTTCCAGAGTCGCAACGTGGTTACTGGCGCTGTACGTCAGGGAGCTCAAGACCCTCGCGCTAGTGCCTGATAAATTTAACAGGGGATGGAGGGGTGTCAGGGTTACCTAATCCATCTGACCATGTAAGAGCCCAGAGCATAGGTACGGAGCACCAGCAACATGCTAAAGTTTGGGCTTTCGATAGGTCATGATGTATATATATAACTCCGTGGAATCTAACATCGAGGGAGGTTTGATTATATCGTCACTAACTGGACTGTAGAGGGAATTAGACCCAGTGATCGGGGTTGTTGGAGAGACTTAGATATGAATACAGATTATGTACAGATTTGGGGCGGAACGTTTCGCTGTATCCAAACCGACAGCGGGTGGTTTTATCAAGAAAACTGAAGAAACTTAAGTCGAGACAAATCAACGCGGTCACTGAGTGCCTGGATTAGTGGCTTTTGAGGCGTCTTGTTCGCATCACAAAGAATGTAAAAGGCGTAACTATTAGGTTTAGACTTGGATGTTGTATCTTTATAGTGCGTTTATGCTTACCAACTACAGAGACGTGTAGCAGTCTTACTTAAACTACACCCAGTCTTCACTAAGCTTCTAATAAATATAAGCATAGTCGATTTATTAATCGCCTACGTCTTGAGCCAACAGGCAGGGCATAATCTCTCTTTGGACGGTGTAAGTTGACTTGTGGGGCTCCACTGGTAGGCCTGGCAGCCGGGGCGGAAGAATTAGTGTTCCAGCTCGGGGTAACTCACCTCGGGAACCCCCCCACCAAAGGAGGTCTTCCCGGCGCCTCTGCACCCCATCCTTCATCATCATCACTGCCTGGGCCAATAGCGAGCCAGGAGCAACAGGACCAGCCCGCAATGAAAGGCGCGAAACCAACGACCACAGTCATACGCCTCTCTGCCTCTGGCGGCTGGACATCTCTTTCATTCTTTCTTTCCCTGATGTCGTCGGCTGGCTCGTCAACCCATATATACCTACGTTACCTAAGTTCAGAACGCACATAAGATACCCTTTCAACACGGGGCAGCCGTGGGGAACTGTCTCGGACGCGACCTACTACCTACAGTATAACACTGTCCTTTCGCCTCCACCAACATAATACAGACTATCGACTGCACAGTATTTTCCATTTCCATTTGCACAACACACGCAACGCACGGGCATAGGGGAGCAGAACTCTTCTCTGGGTGGTCTCAGACCTCGGTAAGATATTTTGATTTCGTTTTCTTTGTCTTACTCAATGCTCGTCAAATGATGCCTATGGTAAAAGGTCTGACTGAACGGAACCCTTCTGGTTGCGCCATCTTCTCTTCTGGCTCTGTCAATGACATTGTTGTCTGAATCAACCCTGTCATTCCATACCGCACCTCAGCTGTAACTGCTCTCCTACATTCTAAGCTTGTTTGTAGAGCGCTAGGGCCGGTTACCATGGAGTTTCTCTTGTCGCACAATGGAGTCTTCTTCCTCGTCTTCGCCACGGATCTTGACCAAAGGCCGCGACAAACATCAGATTCATTGAATCAGCACACACGTCAGAAGAGACTATGTGCCAACCGACGAGGTGCCTAGCTTGACGGCCATTCAAAACTGAAAAGATCTGATTCGACTTCTTATCCAATACTTGCTCAGCATTCCGTTACTACTTTAAACGCATATTGCTAACATGACTCTTAGGTAATCATTCATCTACGCGCCTCATGACTCAATTCAGTCGTAAAAGCCTGCGTGTGGTGGATCAGTTCTGCGTTTTGGCCCCATCAACGAGGTTCTGAATGACTGCCTCCACACATGTCGGCGGCACTTGTGCCGTTCTCACTTGTGAAAAGATCATTTTGCTTAGTTCCAGACATTACTGCGATGAACATTCAGCATTAGAGCCAACTGCGGCCGGCAGAGATTTCCCCGTTGCGAATATGGCCAAGGGCTTCCGACCCTCTAACGGGAATTTTGTTGCTAAAAGAGGTCGAGGCAAATTTGTCTTTACACCTTCGCGGCACTTTTCTAGGCATGATCCACCATCTCGAGATACCTCTAGTCCGGATACCAGCGCTCCCATGACACAGTCTCCGAAAGCAAATGAGCGAGAGACTCCTGCTTCATCTTTGGGGCAAGACAAATCCCTTGATAATGACAGAAACCTTCACCCCCAGCCAGAGAGGAACGGGACGAGCAACGTTGGATTAACGCCCGACTCGGAGCAGATTAAGGCAGTCCAAGATGTATCGAAAGCTGATAATGGCTCTTCTACTAACCAGGTAAATTCTCATGCTGTAACGAATACGGGGACACCATTGGCTATGGATTTGCGAGCCGGGACAGAGGAGGCGATAAACCAGCCACTTGGCCTCGACCGTGCCACCAAAAAACTGAGTTCCTGTTCAGATCTTGGATCGGCAACGCATCCCACAGATAATCCCAAGACGGACGCGCATCAAAATGGGCAATCTATCGATGCAAGTGACAGCCAACACTTGACTAGGACGGCGCAAGCGTCTACTGGATCTCCTTCAAACGAAGGGTTTAAGAAGACCGAGTCTTCCCTAGGCCTTGACTCTCAGTCGCGCGCTTCTTCCACCGCTCCTGTGAATCATATGCAGCTTACCTCTGAAGATGGTGTCAAATTTAGGTCTTCTCCTCGGACATCCAAGTCAAAGAAGGACAATGCACAGAAGAATTCGGACCATCCTTATCCAGAAACACGAACGAGTTCCAAGGCAAAGCTCTTCTCAACTCCCACTAAGCGCTCGGCTCCCATGACAAGTAAAGAGCTCCCAGTCAGGAAACAGGATTTTCAAGGTTCCCTGCCTGAAGTCAGCGCCGAAATCGATGATGAGGTGAATATGGCCGATGTTAGTGACATTGACGAGGAAGCAAAGCCGACCAAACCCGTGTCACTCTCTCCCCGTGCCAAAGCAGAAGCCCGCAAAAAGAGGCTTTTGGTCGAGTTCGATTCTGAGGCATTCGACTCACTCATTTATCGACAGTCAAATTTGCAACCACCCCCTCATGTTACTGTATCTTCGCGTATGGTCAAGTACCGCCCACTTTACGGCGACCAAAAGCCACTCTATCTTCCGGTGAATCCAGCAATCCATCACATGCATAAGCGATCCCGTGCCTGGTATAGAAAGAAGTGCGACGAAATCAGACGGCGTCCAAAACGCAAAGAGTGGTTTGGCAAGGTTGTGGAGAGACAACGCTGGTTACAGGCTCTAGAGGTGAAGAAGCAAGAGAAAATCAAACAAGCTCAGCAAGACGGGACTACTCCCCCCTACATACCACCAGAGCCGAGGGGGGTCAAGCGTATTCTTGACTTTGGTGACCTGCCCGAGGAGGAACTGCCTGAATATGTGCGGAGTAATCCTGCTTGGTTGAAAGCCTGCGCTTGGTTCAGAGAATGCGAGGATAAGGCGACTGCACGCCAGCGACATGTCAACAACAAGACGAAAGAGACAGAGAGTTACTTTCAGAGCTTGAACGCTTGATGAATTCACATGATATATGATGACGGTGCATTGCAAAGGAGTCAAGGAGGCTGTCCTGATGGGTTTTGACTAGGCGTATCTTGGGCAAACGGCCATCTTCGTTCTTGAAAACGGGGGGCAAAGGATTCCAACGATCTAAATGCAAATATGCCACAGGAGTTCAGGAGTTCGAATTAGGAATTACACAGTTAGGAAGTTTCCACTTCTCTAAGAAACAATATAGGTATCTTACCAATTGATCAAAACAACAGGCGCATATATGCATGTGGCTCATTTGTGAATCGTGGGAGAGGCTAGATAACAGAAACAATTGATATTGCTGGTATGAACAATCTATCATTCGGCATTTTTACCCAACCAAAAACGCCCTTTTCCTTCAGTCCAATGCATAACTCGGGCATTTTAGGCATCGTGAGAGGAAACTATCACGTGGCCTGAAAGCTATATCTACTAATGCTCAGGAAGAGAGCGGCTCGTCTTATATGCCCTTAGACAGCAGGTTGAGAGCACTGCCAGCAAGAATGAAACCAGCCTGGTCCTTGGTAACAGCGTGTTTGGTGGGAATGAGGATCTCCTCACCAGAAGACTTAGTAACACGGAGTTGAACATCGCCCTTGCCACCATTCTGGAGCATCTCATATAGGCCGACAGTGGCAACCTCATCGCCAGCGGCGATCTTATCATAGTCAGCCTCGTTCTCAAAGGTCAGAGGTACAACGCCCTGCTTCTTAAGGTTGGTCTCGTGAATACGGGCAAACGATTTTGTCAGAACAACACGGGCACCAAGGTAGCGAGGCTGCAGGGCAGCGTGTTCGCGGGCTGAGCCCTCACCATAGTTGTGTTCAGCAACGACAAGCCACTCTTGGCCACGTTCCTTCCAGAGTTGGCCAAGCTCAGGGATAGTGTGCTTGGAGCCGTCGAGGTCGTAGGCAGCGTTGACCTCACCGGTCTCCCTGTTGATGGCAGTGTTGAGGGTGTTGGTGCTAATGTTAGGCAGATGGCCCTTGTACTTGAGCCAAGGGCCGGCTGCGGAGATGGTATCGGTGGTGCACTTGCCTGTGACCTTGACAAGAACGCGAAGGCCTGAGAGATCAGACGAGGGGAAAGGAGCAAAGGGTTCAAGGAAAGCCAAACGCTCGGAAGTGGGAGAGATGGCAATCTTGGTGTTGGGGTCAGGCGCCTGAGATAAAACACCAAGCTCGGCGTTGCCAGACTCGAAAGGAGTCTGGGGGCCCTCGAGACCATGAGGAGGAGAGAACATGAAGTCCTTGCCATCTGGCGTCTTGATGCTATCGGTCATAGGGTTGAAGGTAGTAGATCCGGCAAAGGCCATGGCGGTAACGATCTCGGGAGAGGCCAGGAAGTTCATGGTATCAGGATTGCCATCATTTCGGCCACGAAAGTTTCGGTTATACGAGGTCAGGATAGCATTACTTGTGCCCTTCTCAACACCATCTTGTCGCTTCCACTGACCAATACAGGGACCACAGGCATTAGAGAGAACAATACCGCCGGCCTCCTGGAATGTCTCGAGGGTGCCATCGCGCTCAAGCGTGGCGCGAATCTGCTCACTTCCGGGAGTGATGTAGAAGTCGGCAGCAGGCTTCAGCCCGGCCTTCTTGGCATCCTTAAGCAAGCTCTCGACTCGGGTCATATCTTCGTAAGAGCTGTTGGTGCAGCTACCAATGAGACCAGCGGAAAGAACCTGGGGCCAGTCCTGTTCCTTCACAACTTCCTTGAACTTGGAGAGTGGTGTGGCCAGATCTGGTGTAAAAGGGCCATTAATGTGAGGTTCAAGAGTCGAAAGATCGATAGTGATGAGTTCGTCATATTCAGCGCCCTCGTCGGCCTTGAATTGCCATCGAGCATCAGGGTCGGAGCTGTTGCTGGCGAAGGTCTCCAGAGCTTCAATGTTCTTGTTCGCCTGAGATCGTCGGGTCGAGTCGAGGTATCTAGCTGAAGCCTTGGTGTAAGGAAAAATTGAGGTTGTGGCACCGACTTCGGCACTAGATTAAGTCAGTATTTTCCAGATCCCCTCCCTGACTTGTAGGACAGACTTACCCCATGTTGCAGATAGTAGCCATGCCGGTGGCGCTTAGGCTTTCGACGCCTTCGCCGAAATACTCAATGATGGAGCCAGTACCACCACGGACTGTGAGGTGGCCAGCAAGCCGGAGAATGACATCTTTGGGAGAAGCCCAGTTGCTCAGCTTGCCGACAAGTTGCACGCCCAAAATCTTGGGGGCCTTAAGTTCCCAAGGAGCACCGACAAGGGCCTCAACAGCATCTGCACCACCAACGCCAATGGTAATTGTAGAAAGACCACCAGCATTGGGGCTGTGGGAGTCGGTACCAAGCATCATCAATCCAGGAAGAGCATAGTTCTCAAGAACGGTCTGGTGGATAATACCAGCACCAGGAGGCCAAAAGTCCATGCCATACTTGCGCGCTGCAGACTCAAGGAAATCAAAAACCTCCTTGTTAGTCTGGATACCAGCAGACAAGTCATCCTCAGCACCCTTGGAGCCAACAATCAAGTGGTCACAATGAATGCTGGCAGGGATTGCAGGCTTGGCCAAGTTACAGGACATGAATTGAAGAATAGCCATCTGAGCAGAAGCGTCCTGCATGTTGACACGGTCGGGCTTGAGGCGCAAATTGGCCTTCCCGCGAATGTTTCGTCCATTGTCGGTGTTATTCAGCAAGGAGTCCTCGGGGTTGTCGAGATGGCTGTAGAGGATCTTCTCGGCGAGGGTCAGACGTTGCTTGCCGAGAACTCGACGGACTTCGGTGTACTTGGTGTAAAGCTTTTCGTAAGTAGGAGGAAGAGGCTTCGCGCTTGAGAAGTTTCTCCTTGTGTTGTTAGATAGAACGGTGATTGATCGAATAGCATTAGGGCCGGAACGTCGCAAGAGTTGCTATTACCGCGTGTAAGGGTCAGCTTGTGCATCTGTGTTTTCCTGCAGAGAGGCTCCCAATTGATATAGTGCTGTAGCTTACCGTCATGGCACCGCCTGAACGGCTGGCGACCTCCATTGTAACCATGTTGGGCTATACACGGCAACAATGAACGATGAACTCTTTTGGTCCTCTTGTTACAGATGTTAACTACCTATATTCCCTAATTTTGTGGTGGGGGCGAAGTCGGGGCGGAATTTTTTAGTCAATTGTAAATTGACAGGAGCCGATTGGCGTTAACAACTGATGTCCGGGGATGTGGGGGCTTCCGCGATCCGAACACCGGCGGAGATGGGTCCCACCCATGTAGGTAGGTACGGAGTAGAACGGCCAACTATGTGTTCAAAAAGTAGGGCTATAAATCATTTTTTGGGTACAATTCCCATTCTGAGAACATAGGGGCATATATTACATTTCGCTCATGTCTTGTATTACCAAAGGCGCCTTCCATTCGTCGCCAGTCCGAACTCATATATCAAAGCATCAAAAAGTCTCTCTTGTTCAAATACATGCCTCCTAGTAGGCAACGACACCATCTGCGTCTTCCAGCCACAGTGTCGCCAGGTCCTTTGCCAATCCTAGTCGAAGTTTTCGAAGAACGTCTTCGCCCTTACTTGTTGCAAGCCAACCCTTCCTCCAGTCCCATCCTCTATTAACCTTTGTTCCTGCCGAGATCGACTTGTGCAGATGATTCACCAACACGGAGCTTCCGGTCATCATGAAGCTTCCTCCTAGAGAGGCTGTTGATTTGGCCATTAGATCTTGTGGTGTAGAGCCCTTCAGTCCCTGGGCTGATGCCAAGACAAGATTGAAGAAATCGTCGCACGCCGAATAGACTCGATCACCAACTGTTTGTAAATCCTCGATGGCTTTGAGCAGAACATCGATCTGGGGGAGTGTGACGATGGCTGGGGATTGATTAATAAAGACAGTGGCCTCTCCCAGCAGGGCCAGGAGAAAATCCTCGCTGACTACTGCATCCCGCGTTTCGTCATAAAGTCCACCACGGATGTTGTCGTCAGAACTAGAAATAACGGCAACTAATGCAGATGCCGCTTGCTTTTTCAGTTTGAGGGCCTTTGTGGGCGAGATATTCTCCAAGTCCTCAGCATCGCGGAGTTCGTAAAACTTGCGTAATGTGGCGTACCCACTGAGCATTCGGCCAAGTAGTTGAGCAGCTTCAAGATCTTGCTTGGCCCGTTTCTCAAGGGTCTCGGTTCGCTTTCGTAATAGATCTTTGAGATCCTGATCTAGATCCTTCTCTGAGGGGTAGACTGTTGACTGAACAAGCGAGTAGGACATTAGTAGATTAAGCACCTCCCGGACCTTGTCTGAGCGATGGGAGAGTGCATAGTACCAGAGAGCCTCGCCGTAGCGGTGAGACTCCTTGGAAAGGATCTCTGCGAATGTCTGTCTCGGGTCAGTGTAGTTCAGCATTGAAATCAAAATTACTAACCTCTGCTGTTTCCTCAGCGTAGTTAATCATGCCAAGGTCATTCAGTATTGTCCAAATTTTGTCCACCGTCCGTCCTGAGTCCTCATCTAACGTAGCAAGCAGATCTCGAAGGAGTTCGCCCACTGTCTCCTCTGATCTCTCGGGTGAATCCATTCGACCCAACACCTGTATGGCCATTTCCCACCCGTCACGCTCTGGGGACAGTTGCTCTATACCTGCCAGTTCCCTAGCGTACAGGACAAGGGTTGTGTCTTTGATGCCATCCAGTTCATCAGGTCCTGGTTGAGTTACACCTAGTAGCGCGAGATCGTCCATATCCAGACTGTCGGTAGGAAACAGGTTGGGTCCGGTAGGAGCGGGGAGCCATTCGCCTAGAGATGCGACTTCTGCCACAGTACATGCCAGTGGCAATGACCATATCCTCAGGAATCCCAGCACGGCATTAACGTTTCCTTCGAAAGCGGAGGCTACCGCAACTTCGACGGGGTTTATAACATTAGGGTGGAGATCTGACTGCACAACCATGTGAAAAGCAGTTGCGAGTCGATCAAAGTAGTCTTCCGAGCCAGCGAAGCGAGATGATGCCCGCAGTAACTGCGATTGTGAAAGTCTCAGTACCTTGTGGCGTTGATTCCCATCATCCCACCACCCAAAAAGGCCTATCGTCGCTTCACACCAATCCTGGGCGACTTCCAGGATGGCCTCATGGTTACCAAGAACAATACCATACACGGTTTGTAAGTTCTCGTAGATATCCCAAGGTATTTGGCTTGAGGCCTTCCGAGCCATTGTGGATAGTGATTGTTGTTGGGGGGCAAACTCGTCGTCCATCAAATCCTGGATATCTTGTTCCCTTCCTTCGGCGAACAGGGTCATTCGATTCAGAGATCCGCGAGCCTGAATTCGGAAAAGAGTCCAGTTACTGTTCCAGATGTCCCACTCTGATCTTGTACCTGGGCACTGGTCCAGGACTTCGCTAGTGGCAGCGGCAAAGCGTCTGACATTCTCAAGAGCTTTGCCTGTGTACGCATAGTCACTTCTAGGTCCTCGGCGAACATTCTGCCAACCAGCTTCTTTCAGTAGATGTGATGCGCTGGCAACATCACCTCGCAGCAAGGAGCACCGGACAGTCTGCCAGAATAGAGGATGGCATGCAGGGCTTGGTATGTAGCGGCTGACCTCACGTACCTGATCAGGGTACAGGTTGTGATTTTCATGCATCCAGTCGAAGAGGGTTTCGGGCAGCGGTGGCGTCTTCTCCTCGTCGGTGTTGGTGCCGAAGCGATTGTGATGCATTCGAAGTATTAGTTGTGCGACATAGGCGGCCTTCTCAAATGGGTCACTGTTGAGACCAGGACCGATGGTTGCAAAATCTTCTCCTTCTGGTTGTGGCAGTCCACTCATAGTCTTCTTCCATAGTTCAATCAGGCGGAATGTGACGTTAGACAAAGAATTGTCCATCTTCTCAACGTCATCCTCAGGTCCAACCCCCTCTTCGTATAGCCTGCATACGAGCTCTTCGGTTTCGAGGATCATATCTGCGGGTTCGATAATTTGTGCATGTTCATGCTGACTGTAAAGATTCTTGGCGATCGATGCAAAATGGAAGCCCTCATGGCGCCCTGACATGCCAAGATGGGCTGATGTTTGTCTAAAAATGCTTTCCGCTTCTTGACGCACTCGTTTTGTCGCGGCTGGTGTGTTGAGCATCATGAGATCGGATTCATCGCCAATCATAGGCTGGCCATAGGGTCGATCGTCATGTCTCATGTTCAAGAACATATCGGGTTCTTCGGATTCTTCTCGCTCAAAGACATGGTCGTCTTCCCCATAGCTTTCTCTCTCATCTTCTTCACCGGCAATGTCTTGGGCGATGTAGCGTTCGATCTCGGCGTCGACTTCGTCATCCTCGAGGCGTTCGTCTGGAGCACCAGACATGCGAAAAAGATTACCTCGTGGGGGTGGGAGCTCCACCTCTCCTTCGGCATCTTGATCTTCCTCTAGATCCTCATCTTCCTCGTCCGCCGCGCTGAACTGGCGGCTCAATCCTGAAGGCTGTCGTCCTCTAATGGATCGACCAAGCGGGTTACTCGAGGCGCCTGTGCGACCAAAAAGATTTCTTCCTGAGGATGAGTTGTTGGACACGCCAAAGCTCAGAGGCTTTGTATCAGTCATTCCACGCATGAAAGAGCTTCCCATGTATGAATCAGACGGGGCACCCGCGGGTGTAAACGAAGCGGCTGAAGATGGAGGTGGTCCAGCTGGAGTCGTTGAAGGGTTATCGGCAAGAAACGAAAAACCTGTGCCGCGGCCGCTCTTGTCTGGTGTTGATGGCGCTGGGCTTGCTGGAGGACTAGAGTCCGGAACAATGAAGCGAGATGCCATTATGGCTAGACAGCACTCCTCTGCCTTCGAATTTGGCTAGGCCTTATCGGCGCGTGAATAATATTCTGGGTTCTTCGCTCCCTCACGTTGGCTTGTGCTGTTTTCGCATGCGATCGTCGTATTTAGTGGTGGAATGGATATAAATTGTTAAAGCGGTGTTGAGTTGCAAGCTGCTGTTTGCTTGAGCTGAACGCGCTTGGGATATTTTTTGGAGCTATCGCGATGGGTAACACTAGCCGTTGTTTATCCGACGCGACCCCTGCACATGACATCGGATAGGCTTTCTTAACCAAGCCAATAATTATCCTCCCAGCAAAATGTGAAGCTGGTCTGTCATGTTCGTTTCATTGAAAGGATGAGTTTCCTGCTTCTTTGTCGCATCTGTAGGACTTGTAACACTTCACATTAGTCGAATTATATGCCCACAAAGGCTGCAGTAATCAAGCTCTGGCAAATCAAGAGGGAATCATTAAGCCTAAAAAGAGACAAAATACGAATACTCAATCACATTTCGAACTGAGCTTTTCCTGAGTAATAACAAAAGCGGAATGTAAGAGAGAGCTTTACTGAAGGTGGGGCCAACTTGATTGATTGAAGTTTTGGAAGGGTCTGAATTGCTTCTTTCTAAATTCTGAAATGAGTACTGGTATCGTAATCTCTTATCTTCATCTTCCCGAGGGTTCGGAACCAAGACCGCTTTAACTTTTTGCGAAAGATCACGTCAAGTGGGCACGGCGTCAAACGGAAGGTCTTCCGGCCCCGTGAAGCCACAAAGAGTTCTCGTCCTGACTCACAGGTGCGGCTTCTCTGCCTAGGTAACCGTCGGCCAGATCGGTCTCATCTGCCGAGAGTATTCCGTGGCTATCTCTGCCAATGGCCGTCTCAGCACTTCACACCAATGGCGCAGTACCTTGGCATCCAAGACTCTGCCAATGTCCACGCACAATGCTCTCACGTAAGGAGAGTCAAATTGGGCGTCATACGCCCAATGAGCATTGATCTCATGCCCGAAGCCGCGATTCTTTTCCTATCTCAGTGGGTGTGGATTGGAGCTCCAATTGCGGGGTACGTTGTTGCCCACCGGAGTTGCTCGGTGATCGGGATCTGAGTGTGCGGACGGTTTTCCTACTGTTTCTACGTACATAAACAGATTCCCCTTGAAGATTCTCATCTACCCCTCAGATTGTTTGTCCGTCCTGTTATTCACTTCTTTCTTTCTCCATCGACAGCCAATTTCATCCTCACAACACAGAAACATGTCTACCGTGGGCAAGGTATGCACCTTTTACAAGCTTTACTACCCCTCATCATGCCCAATGCCCCGCCTGGAAAAGAACCATCATGAAGACGCAACGCTGATGCTATCACTAGACCATCACCTGTAAGGCCGCCGTCGCCTGGGAGGCCGGTAAGCCTCTGTCCATCGAGGACATTGAAGTTGCTCCTCCCAAGGCCAACGAGGTGCGTATCCAGGTCTACTACACTGGTGTTTGCCACACAGGTATGCTCTACCCACGTCATCGAGCTCTCATAGCTCTCGAGTCGTACAAATCAGCTCGAGATTAGTGTGTTAACGTGGTTTTAGATGCCTACACTCTCTCCGGTAAGGACCCTGAGGGTGCTTTCCCCATTGTCCTCGGACACGAGGGTGCCGGTATCGTTGAGTCGGTTGGTGAGGGCGTCACCAACGTCAAGCCTGGTGACCATGTTGTTGCCCTTTAGTATGCATTTTTCATACCTTGATCAGTCTCCCAAAAGCTAACGTATTCTCGAACAGTACCCCCGAATGCAAGGAGTGCAAGTTCTGCAAGTCCGGAAAGACCAACCTCTGCGGCAAGATCCGAGCCACTCAGGGTAAGGGTCTGATGCCCGATGGTACCTCTCGATTCAAGTGCAAGGGCAAGGATCTGCTTCATTTCATGGGCACCTCCACCTTCTCTCAGTACACCGTCGTCGCCGACATCTCCGTAGTCGCCATCGAGCACGATGCTCCTATGGACCGAACCTGTCTGCTTGGCTGCGGTATCACCACTGGATATGGTGCTGCTACCATTACAGCCAACGTTCAGGAGGGTGACAACGTGGCCGTCTTCGGTGCCGGATGTGTCGGTCTTTCAGTCGTTCAGGGTGCCGCTGCCCGTAAGGCTGGCAAGATCATTGTTGTTGATGTCAACCCCTCCAAGAAGGCCTGGGGTGACAAGTTCGGTGCTACTCACTTCGTGAACCCCACCGAGCTTGGTGACCAATCCATCCAAGACAAGCTCATTGAGATGACTGATGGTGGTTGTGACTACACCTTCGACTGCACTGGCAACGTTGGTGTCATGCGTGCTGCCCTCGAGGCTTGTCACAAAGGTTGGGGTGAGAGCATTGTCATCGGTGTTGCTGCCGCTGGTCAGGAAATCTCTACTCGACGTAAGTTTACTCCTAACAGCATTGGAATTCGAAGATACTAACTTTACAGCTTTCCAACTTGTTACCGGCCGAGTGTGGCGAGGATGTGCATTCGGTGGTGTCAAGGGCCGTTCTCAGCTGAACGACCTTGTCGCCGACTACAAGAAGGGTGATCTCAAGGTCGACGAGTTCATCACCCACCGCAAGACTCTCGGCGAGATCAACAACGCCTTCGAGACGATGAAGCAGGGCGACTGCATCCGTGCCGTCGTCGATATGCAAAAGCTTGACCCTAAGATTTAATGACCCAAAATGTAGTATAGATGAATGATATCAAAATTTTATGTTAAATGGCAAACTGTTTCTCTCTGCACCGGGAGCCGCTCTTATTAAGTGCCAAAATTGAGGACCTTGATAGATACCTTAAATAATGCCCTGTGCGACTGATACAGTGTTATATATGATGCGTAACTGTCACTCCACTGCTATTCGCGGCGTAGGACGAACAATTCCTATGGCCTACTGTCAGAAGCTCTGCAACCTTCCATCATGACAAAAGTCAACAACTAATGTCAAAAGCCTGCTAGGATGATACCAAGTTTGGACTACTACGTAGTGAATCAACCTTAGTCCTTCATAATACTTTCATAAATTATGGTCAGAGTCCTGTACGCGTTTGCCAAGGCCTCTCAATTGTGAGGTTATCTACACAGGAATATCCAATCCTCATACTAACCTATATCTATGGGGACAAAGACTACTAATGCAGCCAACAGCTCAAAACTATAAGGAAATTGATAGACAAATCATTAAGCAGGGCAGACAGGTTAATATTAGAGGGCAAGGAACTACCTAGGTAGTCGTGCTAGTCCTTTTTGCGAGGGGAGGCAAGAAAACTTATGACCTTTATCCTAAGGGATGGAAAGACTTAGGTAAATTTAGTGTATTTTAGTAGATCTTTAGACCAGATTTTGGCACTGTGTTTTATCAAAAGCTTTAATACGCCAGAGGTCAGGAACCTTGATGGCCGCAATAATTGGCTTGCTAAAGTTGCCAGACATCCGATTCATCCCACAAAGCTCCAGGCCACTATGCCGACAAACCACATGGCAGCCTAACAATTTAGAGCTCTTATATATATTCTCCTCCACGGCATATTTTCGAGGCTCAAAACCTCAAGTGCCATATGGGCCTCGGTAAGATCTAAGCAAGAGATTTCCTCCACATATTTATTATTTGCGTTCCAGGTGTGTTTTGAGAAAGCATCACCCTAGACTAGGTAGCTATCCAGAATATGGGGTATCTCCACTAACATTGAGTGGAGGTGGGGACAATTTTTGCAATTCGTTAGATTTCATTTGTCAACCTACTAATGAAAAGGGGACCATGATGAGTCGCGACTGAGAACAGTCTACAATTACCAAACGAATCAGACAAAAGAAACAAAATGCGCTCATCACGGATATCAAGAGATGCTTCGAAACTATTCGATCATACGGCTGAGCCTATTTCACCTCCAAGACGATTGACAAGGTCTGCGCTAGCCAAATTCGCCTTTACCTCAACAGAAGAGTCCAAACCCACGATCGCCGATATCGAAGACAGTGGAGGTCCTGCTCGCAAACGAAGGCGTGCCGTAGTGACTAAGACCGAATTCTTGAAATCCGACCAAGTTGTAAAGCCCGAAGTGGTCGACGAAGCCCTCGATGATATCCCATCACCCCCGGCAAAAGCGCGACGGGTTCGTAAGCCTGCTCGCAAAGCCTTCGATGCAACAACTGGCGTAACGAACATGGACCCTCCCTCAGATTGGGAGGCTGTTTATGATACCGTGAGGAAAATGCGGGCACCAGGTGGACGAGCTTACGGTGCAGCTGTTGACACTATGGGATGCGAACGCTTGGCGGATCGAAACGCATCACCAAAAGACCAGAGATTTCACACATTGGTGGCGCTCATGCTGTCGAGTCAGACAAAGGACACGGTGAACGCCGTGGTTATGAAGAAGATGCAAACTGAGCTGCCACCGTTTGAATCCGGGGCGCCCCCAGGACTAAACCTAAATAACATACTGGCAATCGACCCTAAGCTTCTGAACGAGTTCATCTGGGCGGTCGGCTTCCATAACAACAAGACAAAGTTTGTGTCACCCGATCGGTATGGACTCATCGAGATGGGACTGACTGGTGTTCAGGTATATCAAGCAAACAGCCGAGATACTCCGCGATACATGGGATGGCGATATCCCCAACACCATCGAGGGCCTCGTATCGCTTCCGGGCGTCGGACCCAAGATGGCCTATCTCTGCATGTCTGTAGCATGGGGTAAACATCTGGGGATTGGCGTTGATGTGCACGTACATCGTATCACAAATCTTTGGGGTTGGCACAAAACGAAGAACCCAGAGGAGACACGAACAACACTTCAGTCATGGCTCCCACAAGATCGATGGCATGAGATCAATCATCTTCTGGTTGGGTTGGGACAGTCGGTATGTCTTCCTGTCGGTCGCAAGTGCGGTGAATGTGATCTTGGCCTTGAAGGACTATGCAAAGCTGCCGATCGAGCAAAGGTGTCTGCCGGACGTCGGCTCAAAGCCGAAAAGGTTGAATCGGAGGCTCAGAGCGATACACTGGTCAAGATGGAGGTCTCACAGAACATTGTAATCAAAGAAGAGGGTGGTGCATGATGGGTTCCCAGGTTCTCATGACAGACGATTAACCCCATCAGCGGCCCCGCCCCCGGAACCAACCACCCCATAATAATCCCCAGGATCGAGTTGCCTGGAGTCGCTGGCAGAAGTCGATTTGACCACGTGTATGAGCGCCTATGAAGGTTGGCGTTAGGAACTGACAGAAAAAGACTGCTCTCCAGACGCATTAATACCCATTGATACCCTATTCTACAAAGACAAAGTTATTAATCTCTTGCCGGCGTACTTTTGTGGTCCAGCCTAGGCGGCACTATTGTATGCGCGGTCTTGATAGACGCTCACGAGATCAGTCATGGGTCCGATACGATATCGGAGATAAGCCGGTAAAACAAGACAGGGTCCTGGTGGTTCCCTGAAGTCGCATTCGAGGCCAGGCTCGAGCAACACGTAATCAAGCCAAGACAACGGATCCTCACTCCATTCTGAGTCAAGTAGTCAAGCAATGTCACCGCCTCTGTAGCAGCAGTCGGCTGAAACCGTCCGTTGATCGACAAATTCCAAGGATTACAATATCCCAATGGACACAGTTCGCTTTGTGATTGTGATGAATAAATGAATCAATTCAGAGCCCGCTAAAAGAGGGGACAACGTCCCCTTATCATATCCTGTACGCCAACGCACCCTCAAACTATCCGAATAGAAATATACACCGGCGAATAACACTATGCATCTAATGCAGATGCTGTCTCGGAATCCAGTCTCATTACGTCGTGGCCGTCAGAATGCGCATTGCGGACCTTGGGAGTGACGCCAGTCTCCAGTCCGAACCATGATAGATATGTAAGGTGATGATGACTCTCGTTGGTCGATTTACACACCCCGGATAACCTGGGTTCGTTCCGACTCAAGTTGTGCAGCGTTACGCTCGTGAGACTGCTTCTTGCACTGCATGTGGGTTAGCGGGTCTGCAACCACGGGTTGTGTATGATATGCCGAACTTACATCCTCGAGACCGGTGCACTTGTGGTCTTCTAGTAGGCGGTGCTTGCCGCAGAAATGACCTTGGCAAAAGGTGCAGTCGCCGACGATCCGTTGAGCGGGCTCACGGCACGAAGCAGCGGTGCAACGGATTCGCTTAGGAGGCATGGCGTTGATTCTTTTGTTGAATTTGTGGAAGAGGTAGGCTTCTGAGAGATGAACTGTATAGGTTCTTGAGTCGGTGAGAGTTTATGGTGCAAGCGGTAAGAAGATGAGCCAAGTAAGGCGGTCTTTATAGGAAATCGGATGCAGTGACAGCGTTTCGAGAAATCCGTGGAAAGCAAGGACCAAATCAAAGACTCATTCACACAACGAGAGTGACAGAAGATGAAGCGATCAAAACAAAAGAGAAGTTGTCGGTGGAAAAGGAATCTGGTCGGGGCTTTATAAAGAGCGGCAAGGCGAGGCGAGGCAAGGCGGCTGATGAATGAATCATGCCTTGGTGGAGCCAGCGGCTGGTCAGTTCGCCTCCAGCTCATCGCTCTCACCACATTCAGGCCTCGGCCATGGGGCAGGGGGGAGGTGTGTAAGTTTGTTCGTTTACCTTACCTACCTAGGTACCTTACCTTGCTGAGTCCCATCGTTAAAGACGCTGCTGTCACACAGTATGAAATGCATAGTCTGGTTTGTCCATCGATACTCAGATACAGGGACCAAAGCTTGCTTATTACATTCGTACAGCAGCCATGAACAACAACGTCGACCAGCCCATCGTTTGTTTACACATGCACTGCATATGCACAAGTACGATCCCTCACTTCCTTAGACGACATATACCTACACGGACTCACTCACACGCATGTGCACCGTCAAAGTTTGCTCTGCGATGTCCAATTCGATGGGCAATGGGAAGTAAAATGACAAAGACACAAACAACTGCAGAAGCTCGTGGAAACGCACCCCCCTCCATGTCTCTCCCGTTTTTGGCTTACTGATTATGGGACACCCATTGAATTCGATGGGCCACTTTTACCCGCAGAGGCGCTGGGTTTTGGGGGAGCTGGAATGACCAAGCCGGACCCGTCTCGCCTCTCTTAAATCAACAGCGAGAAAAAGAGTTCTTGTTCGTCGTTCACCGCGAGGCTCCGAAAGCGGGCGGTGGAGGCAATAGGATTGGGCGGGGCTGGCCGTGACTGTGTTGAACTGAACTGGACCGAACTGAGAGTCTGAGACTTGGAAAAAAGGGTCCGGAGCGCGAGAGATGTGACGTCGATCAGGTGGGTTAATACACTTGGCCTGTCTCGTCTTTTCAACCCGAGGCACATGGAAACACAATTGAGGCCGACGATGACGGCAGATGGGGGAGTGAGTAGCAAACTCTCAACTCAGGGCTCTTTCAGTCTTGTTGCAGCCGCGTCTTTCGTTGTGTTGTTTTTGTTACACTGATGAGATACAGTACCTATTCTAAACAGAGTGCCAATAGCTTCATCTGATGCGCTGCTGCTGCGTCTGCATTGCTACAGTGTACATCCTCGTTCCTCAATTACTCCCATCCAAACGCTTATCGCCGCGCCTGGCGCTCTAGATGTCCCCTTGCTTTTGAGCTTGAGCTTCGTATCCACGAGGTCTAGGCCTACCACGGCGTACGTAACGTGCTACAGTTCTACCGCCTGTGTGCTTCACTGTCTGTGTTTCCGACAAATTCCTGGGGTTCCATGCCGTGGGACCAGAGGGACTGGGATAAGGGTCCGTACCTTGCCAATGCCCGCTACCCTGCATCTTGGAAGTCCTTTCATCTCCAATCGGTTAACAGAAAGGGATTTAAAAACATGGCCTTAATGCGTGGGGATCGCCCCCCAACAAGCATGGAGGTTCGCGCTGGCAGTTGGTAACCTGGCGTCCTAGCCACTGCATCATTGGCACAGTTCGGAGCCGGGGTCCGACGAGTCAGGTTTAGCTTGAGTGTGTCTTGGGCCATGAATCGAATGGCTCAGCTGTTCTGTAATACCTATCAACAAATCGTTCCAAGCGCTTAGAGCAAGAGGCGGTGGGAGTGTGTTGTCAGTGAATCACTCGATGAGAGACAGCCATGAGAACAGCGCCTTATCCCAGCAACCCCAATCTCCAGACGTTGGAGATGAATGAGCGTTTGTAGTAAGCCTCACTAATCAATAAGATTTCACTTCATGCTGATCTCGTGAGTGGGGCACAGACAGGTTCTTTCAAGTCTGAAGTTCTTATAAGGAATGACGCCAGACGGATGAATGTATACGTCAACACTACAATGCCCATAGGCGAGCTCAGAGCCGAAGCTACAATACGCTGTATTGAATCTTGCAAACGACAATCCTGTCGAGTGCCAGTCATGCCATACATGTTGTGTGACTCGTGGCCTGTTTCCTGACAATCACAAATTCTGCCTCCAACAGTCGATCAAAATCTTACATTGACTTATCCTTCAGTTTTCACTTACCGGCATATTGCTAGCTGTATGATATTCTCCCCATTCCGCGACACGTTCGAGCCGTCCGGCGTCCTCCGCGTCCCATGTCTCCAGTAACCTGCTCCGTGCATCGCCGGAGACGCCGGACCCGAGACTCCGGCTGAAATAGTTCCCGCATATGCAACGGCAGAGACATAGAGAATCTCAGCTGGAGTAGAACCTTTTTTTTTTGTAATACTGTATGAACTCTACGAAGCTTTCCGGTGTCTTGAAGCTGTTGATAAGCTCGCCGCTAGATTGAGTCAGGATCCGCCACTCCCGACAACTGGGGTTTCTAGTGCTTCCTTTTCCCTTTATTAACTACCTCAACCTTATCAAAGTCCGGTTTTAGTATTGCCATATTTCAACTCCATTTGTCTTGATCGTTTGATAAGAGGAAACTGGCCTATTTGTTTGATCAATTGCTACCAAGAACGTGGATGACAGGTAAACACCTCAGGCCACGGTTAGGATATATCCCAATATAAGTGACAGGGATTATATCAATTGGAAAATAGCCGTCATCGTATAGGGGTCAGTACATCAGTTTGTGGCTCTTCGAAGCACTGAAAACGCAAGTTCGAGTCTTGCTGACGGCAAACCTTTTGTTATTTTGCTTGATTTTTGCTTCATCCAATGCTTGCCAAGGTATTCATAAACTTCTTTTACGCCTCGTTTCCCAACAAACAACTGAAAGCCGTCATCGTATAGGGGTCAGTACATCAGTTTGTGGCTACTCGAAAGCACTGAAAACGCAAGTTCGAGTCTTGCTGACGGCAAAAGCGTGATGAATAATCACCTTGGTTTGTCTCTTTTTGCATGAGTTGCTCTCTGCCTCATGTAAAACTATTGCTCCTTTATGGAAAACATTGCATTGCAGGGTTGTCAAAGTAACGTTTCTCAAATCGTTGATGGACAAAGCCGAACGGGAGAGCAAACCATAATTGCCATTATTAGCTGTTTGTTGTGAAGCATATAGTTGTAAAACTTGCACTCTCTGCCACTCTTTTGGTGTTTTTGTTTCCCTCTCCAGCAGCTTGTAGTTGTAAAAACACACTATCAAAGAGAACACTGTCCTTGAAAATACCTGACATTGATCTCAGTGAATAACTGTCCTTAAAATTGCCTATTCGGGTGATGGAAGCTATCAATTACCAATCACGCAACGTGGGGTTTGTGACGACATGATAGCCGCCTGAGAGTCTCACCTGAGTAGCTTCAACTTGCACAAAGAGCGAGCATACTTGTTCCGGAGCTCGCCAACTGGAGCGCAATTGACCTTTCTCAATTTTATCTAACATCTATCACATCATTAAACGTACCCGCACGTTTTGATGCTCTCGAGACCTTCACTTTAACCCCTCTTCCCCTCACCAACATCCCGAAAGATATCCGCCATGACAGCAACATCACAGCGCGGTATTAGAATCGCTATTGACAGAGGTGGAACTTTCACCGACTGTGTAGGAGAGAGCAATGGAAAGGAGATTATCATCAAGCTTCTATCCGAGGACCCGGCCAACTACAAGGATGCCCCGCTTGAGGGTATTCGCCGCATCATGAGCCACTTCCTCGGTAGAGATATTCCTCGAGGTGAAGCTTTGGACACTTCCCAGATTGATTCGATCCGGATGGGGACAACTGTCGCCACAAACGCCTTGCTCGAGAGAAAGGGAGAAAAAATCGCTATGGTTGTTACCAAGGGTTTCAAGGACTGCCTGACCATCGGAAATCAGTCGAGGCCCAAGATCTTTGACCTTGCAATTCGGAAGCCCGACGTGTTATATGAGAAAGTCATTGAGATTGACGAGCGGGTTACACTCGAAGATTACGCTGAGGACCCCGAAAGAACGCAAACAGAGGCAGAAGCTCAAGTTGGTACCAAAGAAGCCGAAGGCAAGACTCTCGTTAGAGGTTTGTCTGGTGAGACAGTCAGAATTCTCAAAAGAGCCGAACAAGAAGACATTCGATCGAAGCTCAAGAGTGTCTACGATCAAGGTATTCGCAGCATTGCTGTTTGTCTGATGCATGGCTACACCTATCCTGACCATGAAGCTCTGATTGGGCGGATAGCTAAGGATATCGGCTTCCAGCATATATCACTAAGCCATGAGCTCATGCCCATGATAAAGCTGGTTTCACGAGCTACATCTGTTTGTGCCGATGCTTATCTCACACCGGCCATCCGCAAGTACATTGATGGCTTCCAGGCTGGGTTTGAAGGCGGCCTTGGAACCCGCAGTGTGAAAGAGGAGAAGGGTGCCAAGGGAGCGAGATGCGAGTTCATGCAGAGCGATGGTGGCCTTGTTGATGTGGAAAAGTTTACAGGACTCAAGGCAATTCTATCCGGCCCTGCAGGGGGTGTCGTGGGATATGCTATCACTTCGTACGATGAAGAGACGAAGACACCGGTCATCGGCTTCGACATGGTAAGTTAAACGTTGTTTTCCAATCAGCAGACTAACCTGAGTAGGGTGGCACAAGTACCGATGTTTCGAGATATGGTGAAGGCCGTTACGAACATGTGTTCGAGACAACGACTGCTGGTGTTACAATTCAGTCGCCACAATTGGACATCAATACGGTCGCTGCCGGTGGCGGCTCTCGCCTCTTTTTCAGGAATGGCCTTTTCGTTGTTGGACCTGAGTCCGCAGGCGCTCATCCAGGTCCTGCGTGTTACCGTAAAGGAGGTCCAGCCACCGTTACAGATGCAAATTTGGTACTTGGTCGCCTACTACCTGAATTCTTTCCTAAGATTTTTGGAGAGAATGAGGACCAGGGGCTGGATATCGAGGCCAGCCGAAAGGTTCTTCAGGAGCTCGCAGATCAAGTGAACCGGGAGAATAACAAAAACTTAACAGTAGACGAGGTTGCATATGGCTTCTTGACTGTAGCTAATGAGACAATGACTCGCCCCATCCGGTCGATTACTGAAGCCAAGGGACACGATTCTTCAAAACATCGACTTGCAACGTTTGGTGGTGCCGGTGGTCAGCACGCTGTCGCCATTGCGGAGTCTTTGGGCATTCAGCAAATTCTGGTTCATCGATATTCTTCAGTTCTTTCTGCATACGGCATGGCTTTAGCAGATGTCGTTGACGAACGACAGGAGCCCGATTCCTTGGTATGGAAGGACGATGACAAAACAGTTAATGGACTGAAGAAGAAAATGGAGAAGCTCAAGGACCAGTCGCGAAAGTCCCTGCAAGATCAAGGCTTCCAAGAAGATGAAATTGCTTTTGAAGAATACCTCAACATGAGATACCGCGGTACTGAGTCAGCTCTCATGATTGTCAGACCCACGTCTGAGGAGGCCAAGAAGCATTTCGATGGGAAAGAATGGGATTTTGGCCAAGCTTTTGTGAAGCAGCACCGATATGAATTTGGTTTCACGCTTGACGAGCGAGACATTATCGTTGATGATGTCCGCGTTCGTGGTATCGGCAAGAGTTTCCGACACCAAGACGATACAGTTGACAAGCAACTCAAGGAACTAAAGCAGCAGACGGTTTCTGACAAGAGGAAACTTGACAGCCAACAGGTTTACTTTGAGGGTGGTAGGAAGGAAACCCCTATATTCAAGCTTGAAGATCTAGATACCGGCGATTCGATCCCTGGACCAGCCATGCTTGCCGACGGCACTCAAACCATCGTTGTAACACCAAAGGCAACTGCGGTTATTCTCAAGACTCATGTAGTCATTAATCTGGAGAAGGAGGGAGCAAAGTCCGAGTAAGTCGTCTCTCGACCACAAACCTACCGCTCTCTAATAGATTTAGGTCTACCAAGTCATCTGAAGATCGGGAAGTGGATCCCATCATGCTCAGTATTTTTGGTCATCGATTTATGGCAATTGCTGAGCAGATGGGACGTGCCTTACAGAAGACTAGTGTCAGCACAAATGTCAAGGAGAGACTTGACTTTTCGTGTGCCATTTTCGACGCCACAGGCGGCCTTGTAGCCAACGCTCCTCATCTACCTGTCCATCTTGGTTCGATGTCTACTTGTGTACGACGCCAGGCTGAGATTTGGAAAGGAAGGCTGGAGAAGGGCGATGTCATAATCTCTAACCACCCTTCATATGGAGGAACTCATCTTCCAGATGTGACCTTGTTGATGCCAGCGTTTGATGAGAAAGGAGAAAACATTCTCTTCTACGCTGCGTCTCGAGCTCACCATGCTGATATTGGTGGTATTAGCGCCGGAAGCATGCCGCCTCATTCTCGAGAGCTCTACCAAGAGGGCGCCTCTATCAGAAGTGAGAAGCTTGTAAGCGGTGGCAAGTTCGATGAGAAACGAGTTGTTGAGTTGTTCTACGAAGAACCCGCCAAGTATCCAGGCTGCAGTGGAACCCGCTGTCTGGCCGATAACATCAACGATTTGAGAGCTCAAGTCTCGGCTAATCAAAAGGGAATCTCACTCATTGAGACTCTGATCGCAGAGTATGGTGAGGAGACAGTGCAGTTCTATATGGTCCATATCCAGAACAATGCCGAGCAGTGTGTGCGCCGGCTACTCAAAGATGTTTACAAGCGATTCGAAGGCAGGGATCTCTCGGCAGTGGACTTTATGGACGACGGTTCTCCCATTCGGTTGAAAATTCGCATTGATCCAGAAAAGGGTGAAGCGGAGTTTGACTTCTCGGGTACTGGCCCCGAAGTCTACGGAAACATCAACGCCCCCCAGGCAATCACGTTCAGTGCTATTATTTACTGTTTGAGATGCCTGATTTCCGAAGACATCCCACTTAACCAAGGATGCCTGAAGCCTATTCATGTCAAGATCCCTCCCAAGTCCATTCTGTCGCCGTCCCCAGGGGCTGCAGTTGTGGGGGGCAATGTCCTTACCAGTCAACGCATCACAGATGTTATCTTCAAGGCATTTCAGGCTTGCGCTGCCAGTCAGGGATGCTGTAACAACTTGACTTTTGGATTCGGCGGCAACCAAGACGGCACCGAAGCTGTCAAGGGTTTCGGATACTACGAGACGATTGCTGGCGGAAGTGGTGCGGGTTCTGACTGGGAGGGAACCAGTGGTGTTCACTGTCACATGACAAACACTCGAATCACAGATTCAGAGATCTTTGAACGTCGTTATCCTGTACTTCTCCATGAGTTTTCCATTCGGTCCGGTTCAGGAGGGCGAGGCCAACATCGCGGTGGTGACGGTGTCATCCGTGACATTGAGTTCCGGATCCCCCTTCAAGTGTCAATCCTCAGTGAGCGCCGCGTCTATCGCCCGTATGGGCTAAATGGTGGCGGCGACGGAGAGTGTGGTCTGAACCTGTGGGTGCGCAACGTTGAAAAGGCCAACTGGCAGACTTCTCTGAAACAGTTTCACACAAAGGAAGATGCAGGGGAAGTTGAATACGAGGAGCGACGAATCAACATGGGGGCTAAAAACACAGCTGCTATGAAGGCTGGAGATCGTATCATTATCTACACACCTGGAGGAGGTGCATGGGGAGCTGAGGGGTCTGAGAGTGTGGCTAGAAAGAAGATTGACCATACCGAGGGCTGGAGGAAAGGTAGTGGTAACACAAGGGATGAGA
>JAAQRH010000126.1:0-10813 GCA_013186785.1 Fusarium pseudonygamai
TTAAATAAATATTATATAAAAGAAGTTTAATTATAAAGTAAAAAGTTAGTAATTACTTTATTAATAATATAAATATAATAAGAAGATAGATTAATTAATAGTCTACTAGCTATATATAATTAGGGAAGAAGGTTATATAGCCTTATCTATATAGCTGGCTATGTAATAAGCACGTGACACTAAACGCACAGCCGGCTGTGCGGGTATGACTCGCCAGCATCTCCTGCCACCAACCCTGGATAATACGTCGCAGGGTGTTTACCCAGCTTGCCCTACTTGGAACAATGGTTTCCGCGCACGGGCCGACTTTCTCTGTCCTGTATCCCCCAACGGCAGAATCTTCCTGGTTCAACGTCGACCTGTGAATTTGGTCGTTGATGGGTACTACACCAACAGCGCTGGCGGATTGCTTTTGATCGAGGGCTTTTGTAGTAGTGTCTGGGTCGTTTTCTTGATCCAATAGAAGCGGCTCACTTGCAGGTTCAACAGACCTAGACTCAACGGTGGTAGGCCGAGCAACAGCATCCACTGTGTTTATGTGCTTACGCCAAATAGGCGGGGTGCTGTCCATGATAATTTCGTGAAGAGTACCTATGCTAAAGAGTGTGGCAATACTTGGCGGAGTGGTGATGAGATGTGTAGGTATTCAGCTATGGAACCAAGTTCCCTCTTATACCAATTCTTGACGAGCAATTCCTATTTAGCCGAACTGCTTTTCTGCTTTTGTCTGGAGGCTGAAACGCAACAACCAACACACCTTCCCTATTTAGTAATGTCTAATCTAATTTCTAGAACCCAACAACAACACTTGCCCGAAATATGCTTGTTTGTGGAGCAAGATAATGATGTTGCAAAACTATGGGGCCTTGGAGCTGACACTGAACACTAACGTATATCGAGGATTTTAGTAGCCGCCCCCGATTCAACGTAGTCGTTTTAATTTATTATCGCCGCCGAAGTTTACCAGTACAGTTAAACTCTGAATTGACCGTCCTCTTTAAGGCTCTATATACTGTCATTGGGATGCCCTTGGGTTATTTACTGGTCCCCCATTCGTGAGTCTGTGCCGCATTCCTGCATGTGTTACCTACCAACATGCAGTAGCATCGGCAAAACGGTATGTCCAGCCTAGCCAACCCATCGGGGAACTTCAGATGGGAACGGAAATAGACATCATCTGATCATCTAGAAATTCATTGGTTATTTTGAGAATGACAACTCGGCGAATATCAGGGCAATTTCGTCCAGATTGATCGTTCCGGATTAGCTGACTAGGTGTAGAGTCAAGGTGAGAAAATTCAGCGAGACTTGACAACTATCTCCAACAAGACATCATTGTTTACTATGGCAACTGGTGACCCTGTATGTAATAACAGCCAAGAAGTCTAGAAAGACTCTGTGACTGCGCTTCTCAGCCCCCTGTTCCCGGCAAGGTCACTCACTACCAAGACACTATTCACTGCGTTCCGCTTGCACACATTTTTACGACTTCCTCCCGGTGCCTGTGTGCAACTAATGAGTTGAGAAGCTATATTCTGGCTAGGACTCAGGCGGCTCAACTGGGGAGTGACCGGATGAGGTGGGATACAACACGACTTCTCTATATCAAGAGCTTGGCAATAACGACAGTGTATATCAACTTGACATCAATCTGGGGTTGATATTCCTATAACTCACTCCAGCATGATCTGGTCCTCTTGTACTTACCACATAGCTTAACAGCCATATGGAGTCCGTTGTCGGTATTCTTACCCTCAGACTTTGCCATTGGCCCGGCCGCTTTTCTACCGGCATTTTATATAACATAAGTCACTAAAGGACTACATAGAGTAATGATTACTTGATTCTTTTTTTCGCTTGCCGTGCTATCTAGGGAAATGTGGTAAGGTCGGCAATCCGATGAGATTAACGTAGAGATGAGTAGGGTTTTACGATAGTCAACCTACAAGCCTTGCTATTCGTCTTGTAAGCTCATGTGATGAAATCCCGTGCGATTATCTGGATTGTTTTGTAATATTGGGATACATGATCATCTCAAACACTTCTCAAGAAGTGAGCTTAGGCAAATAGATGTCCAGATGGACGTTAGTAGCAAGGCTCGGCATGGCTAAATATGCCTTATTGGAGTTTTTCTAAAAGTTTGCCATCCACTTCCGGACCAAGACTGCCAAAGGCGCTTCTGGAACAGATAGACAGCCAATTGTGACTATCGCTCTCTACTAACACTAACACAGGAATGAAAGTCCACGGTATCTGGAGCCGACGACGCTATACAGCCTCCCACCTGATAAAGTATTTCTCGCTCTGGGTATCCAACAGTCCGATTTCTCTTAGGTCAATTGAATAAACCTAATGGTGCGACCTAAGGAACATATTCTGGGGGCTGGGACAAAATTGCTGCTGCACTATATACAACAGTGAGATCAAGTGAGATACCCAGGGCCTCTAGACAAGAACTCGGGTGCCCTCACTTATTGCCATCCGCCTGGCATGATTCAGATCTCCGCTCTACAGGTCTTATGGCAGAAGGCTGAATCTGGGCCTTCATATGGATTCTTCTTGCCAAATATTTATCGTTGAAAACATAACTCCTAAGGTAATTCGTCTCTTTGACGGGCTTTGGGATATCGATCCCCAGTTCTTTCTTGACTATATCGATGCCGTGCCGGCCGAGATGGATATCACGAAAGAGGAAACATCACCCAGGCCCGATCTTGTTACCAAGGCATGGTACCGCCACCAGGCTGTTGAAGGATACCTGCCTATTCTTAAGTCCACGAATACTCGTTACGGTCATTTCTCATTTCTATTTGTTGGCCCCAGAGAGTACAGAAGAGAAGATTCTGGCAAATTGTTGGAGCGAATGAAGCCCGATATGAATAACATGAACGTCGAGCGAATTGCGGGGCTTCATGTTCCCATGATCAGAAAACTAGGCAAAGGAGCTCGGCAATTTGGCAACGTTGCAATGGCGCGCCATTGCGCTTCTATCTGGTTCAAACAGCCTGACGATTCTACTCATTCAGAGTGGACGAAAGGTAAGATATGCCCCCCAGAATATAAGGGAGAAGAGAAAAAAGACGAAGCACCCGATAACGTAAATGCAGCAATAATACTGGTTTACCCTCCTTCAGAACCCGGAGATGGCGAAACCATGTACGGCACCGGAGCTGACTCGACGTACCGTTCCTTCATCTGCCGCCCGTTACCAAACGAAGTCAAGGGAAGGGATCAAGAGCCCAGATCCAACTACTGAGCCTCTGTAGCACATATTCTAATGCATGAATCTGCTCAAGGGGGCGAATTTTATTCCCTCATCGTAACTCAAGCCGTGGCTCGCATCATAGCATCTGAGTAGATTTCAACCAGCGCCTACGTTGAACAGGACCTGAACACGCTCGAATGGAGGCTGGAGAACGATGAGCCAGGCATGCTAACACTGGCCGCTTCCCTCAAGAAACTATTCATTCTACGTCGTCGGATTCGCAAGTACCAGGGTTTAGTCAATGAACAGTTAGACCTCTTCCGAAAGTATTTGCCACAAGCCTGGATCGCAACATCTTCACCTGCAGCTGAGAAAGCAAGGGCTAACGTGGAAGGAGATTTTGAACAGGCCAGGAGCACGATACTGGATAATGCAGCCCGACTATCCGATACTCTAGGCCTTGTCACCTCCATGATTCAAATTAGGAAGGGGGAGCAGTCCGCCAAGCAGAATGATAGGCCATCATTCTTGACTGTCATTGCCACCATTGTGCTTCCTTTTAATGCTCTGGCTACAATTCTTGGCATACAGACAAGCTGGGGCCCTGGAAAGCCGGACTTTGGAAGGTTCTGGTTAATATCAGGTGCTATATGCGGCTTCATGTGGATAAGCTACAAGGTGTATAGGTTCTGGACGCACCACGTGGCGAAAATGCATGTAAATTCGGTATAAATGCTGTTATAAAAGACGATGTACGCCTCTTTCTTATGCTAGACAGTCCTTATATCGATAGACTGTGTTATATCGTGGATAAAGAACTACTGTACAGGGTGAAAGTCAAGCACCACTGTGTGCAATTATGGTGCTAATGGTTGAAAAAGGCATCCATATTTCGGCCAAGGCACCACAAAAACCATATATAAATGAGATGATCTGAAAAGTTTGAGGCAGTTCACGAGAACACTGTGAGCGCGATCTACTGGTACTATGCTGAGACTTGGAGCAGACTCTGGATTGGCTCTCTCAACCTGTGTGGCAGCTCCAGAGCAGGCCAGACCTATTTTCAGGATCGATGCCTGTTAGATTGCCAGTCGGCCCAGCGTCTAGCATACTTCGGGGTGCCGCATACTATAGTTTCTCCTGGCCCGGTCTCAGTGCCGCGCTTCTCCCGTATGAAGGCTATCTACCCCCAGCTTATTCATAGCTGAACGAGCCTGGCACTTCCGGGCGTCTCCCTGTTGCTGATAATCTGTACAATTCCCGCCCGAAGCCGGCCAGGAACATACTGAGACATAATAGCAATACAAAAAATGCAGTCCGTGGATGGAACTCTCATAGATAAGAATGTCATGCACCAGCTCTCTGGCAGCTCGATCGTCAGTCCCGAAACGCTCACCAACTTGAATATTCTTACCTACACTATCATAATACTGATTGAACTCTTTTTAGCGAGGGTTAATGCTTCGAACGAGACGCTCGCGCTGGGCTTCGAGGACCTGGGCCGCGGCGATGAGGATATGAAGTTGGAGTGGTATCTGATCATCAAGCTTTCAGTGGAAAAGCCGAGTACAAGACACGGTTTTCGCACAAAATAGTTGTAGTGCATTCGAATCAGGCCCCGAGGAAAATGGTTGGCACATATGTCAGTTCCAGATGCTAGAGTAATAGAAGCCGATCACCCCGAGCTTGTCGGATACATAGCGCAAACCAGCTATTGCAAAATACAGACGCAGAATGACCGATGTCAGAAGGGATGCGAGCTCAATAAATGTAGAAAGGCGCAGAAGTATAACCCCCAGCATAGCAGAAACATTTAGTTTCTAGTACTTATAACACTGTATGTAACATTCTAACATCCAAGCCGTCACCAGCATTGCTAACGTTGATCGAGAGGATAAAGCAGTTTATGTTATGGTATTGTGAGACAAAACTCAAGCGATAAGTGACATACCAAGATTGCTGCTTTTATGGCCTCCTAGCTGGGTTCATGCAACCATGGGTCATCTGTCCCTCTGCCTTAGGCACCAGAGTTCGTCAAGCCACAAGCATGCAGGTGGGGGGGATCAGGCAGCAGTTTTCCCAAGCACTTCTAGTGATGCTGGATGAGAAATGTATCAAATCCTGATTATAACTTTCTTCGCCGCAGCTCCGGTCTGCATTGTGCCAACCAACTACTTTTCTCTTTCTGCAATACTGTCCCATCTGCGAAAGGATGCATGTAGATCTAGTCAGCTTGCTTCAGGCTGGCGATAATAAGCCAGGATACTGTCTCCCGCTAAGACCAAAGCGACCTTTGCCCCCCACCGGAGCTGCAGCCAAAGAAGGTTCATTTGAGTCATTTCGCATCCAACATCACCAGAAATGCCTAAAGCAACTGCTGCCTAATCCCCTTACCTGCAGTAGTATCAATTCAGCCATGCATCTTGCCGCCTAAGGCATACGCTTCGCGGTTCATCGAGGCAATCAAATGAGACCAACCGTATCGTAGAAAGAGTCCTGTGAGGCCTGAGTGAAGTTGAAAAACCCACCGCGGGGGTCACTGTCACAAGGTACCCAGTTAGCTAGTGCAGCCAGAGAGCAAGCTTCTCCCACCTTTCAGCGTTCTATAATACTTGTAAGTTTTAGCCAACTGCAGATCAACAGAAATTGCTCACAGCGCGCGCGCAATAAGAATATTCGGTGAAACAAATCATTGCTTTGTCGTGGAGAATTTGCAATCTGTGTGAAATTTGCGAAAGAAGTTGTAGTGGAAAACAGTTATCTTGATGTCGCCCCCGGCTAACATTCCGAAACGCTTCGTCTACGAGCCTCTCACCTTCCCTGGTCAGAGCATCAGAGTCGTCACGCTTTATCAAGGCTCGTTTTCGGACCCGGTTCGCATCTCTCTGGCCGAAATACAGCTAGTTGTGAGTGATTTCCCTTTGCTGCTGCCCAAATCACCAATGCGCTAATCCAGTTCAGCCCAACTATTTTCAGCGGCACGATGGATTATTTCAATATGAAGCTCTGTCATATGTCTGGGGCTCAGAACATAATCCCAAGGAGGCCATAATGCCTGACAGAAGTTCCATCTCCATCACAAACAACCTTGACATCGCTCTTCGGCACCTCAGATATACAGCAGAGGATCGACAGCTCTGGGTTGATTCTCTCTGTATCAATCAAAAGGATGAAAAGGAAAAGAGCTCCCAGATCCCTCTCATGGGTAGCATTTATCGACTTGCGACTCGCGTTGTGGCCTGGTTGGGCCCAGAGGAGAACGAGAGCCGTCATGAGCTCGAGACCATAGCTCACGTTGGCCGCCAAGTCGAAATCAATTGGAGCACGACCAGCATAAGGCCAGCACGCGGCACTTTTGAACTAGGTTGGGCGGAGCTCGCCATGACAGCACCGTTCAATGACCAGGAACTGCACAGCATATGTTGTCTCTTTGAGCGGCCATGGTTTGAGCGCATCTGGGTTCGTCAAGAAATTATCCTTTCCGCTGTAGCCCTAGTGAAATGCGGCAGCACGGAGGTTGATTGGAATCTATTCAGAAAAGGGGCGTATGTCATGTTTCGCGAGCCTAGCGACATTTGGCATATCTGGGAACGCAGCATCGCATTCGTTCAATCTCTACGGCTGGTTGAGTCGCTTTGCAGGACGCGGCCGGGTTTTCTTGGTTATCGCGACCTCAGAACGGATATTCGCGGCACCAAAAGCAAAGATCCGCGGGACATGATCTACGGAGTATCCAGTTTGCTATGCAGGCCCGATCAAGGTCTAGGCATTCAAGCAGATTATTCTAAATCTGTTTCTGAGGTCTACACGGACGTAGTTCAAAGGATTATCACCCAGCGTCGTTCATTGAAAATTCTAGACACCTGTGAACTTTGCTCTAAACTCTTGGATATACCCAGTTGGGTTCCAGACTGGTCGAGTTCTTTGAAACAACTGAACATGCCCTGGGGAACATGGAGCGCTTGCGGGTGGATATCGGCAAAGTTCAGTTTTCCACAAGACACGTTTCTTGGGAAAAGAGTTCTCCGTATTGCCGGCATCCGGGCATCAAGGATAGCCAACGTTCGCTGTGTACAGACTGGCAAATACGACACAGAGGTCTCTCACAATCGGATGATCGAATTAATAAGATACTTCAAGCCATTAGGGGACCTTGATGCTCCTTACAAGAGTGGGGGGACAATCATTGAGGCTTACGCTCGCGTTTTCGTTGGCTTGACATTTGCCCACGACTTTGACCCGCCAGACAGATATTGGCCTGAATTTGATCGAACCGTGCAAGATGTTCGCACTATATGGATGACTGATGGGAATTATGATGATCTGAGAAAGGTGTCAATGCATCCATCTGAAGCATTTTTCAGGACATTCACTTTGAATATTGTGGGACGCTGTATTTTTTCGACTGTCGACGGGCTCATTGGGCTTGCGCCACTGGGTACTATCCCAAATGACCTTGTTTGTGTAATACTTGGTGGCAGGCACCCAGTCATCCTACGAGAATATGCCACAAGCTCCGCATCAGATGCAATGTACCAGGTTGTGGGCGTCTGTTACGTGCCGGGCCTGATGATGGGCGAGATCATCCACGGACCCTTGCCCAGCTTTTACAGGCCGATAAATAAGTTTGGTCACTCTCTTAGCACTCCTGCAATTGAAAATACACATGTTGCGTTATTGGATACTCGAAGAAACGAGTTGAAGACTGATCCGTCTGCGATGCTGATGGAAATGGGAATTCGTTGCGAAAGGTATCAAAGACAACCACATATATTAGAAGTCACCCAGGAGGCACTTCAGGAAGCTAATATTACCATAGAAGACTTCAACTTATTTTAGGGAGTTAGAAGCAATTACTGAGATGGGTGGATTTCCAATCTATCCCACTCGAAATGGAATACTTCATACCTGTACACAATCGCCATCTCGCATTAGTGTTTTTTGAATGCGCCAACAGACAAAATAGCAATGCCCGATGACAGAGTGCATTGGAATTCGGCAAGGATACGAGCTGGGAGAGGTTGAGAACATATTATTCCCTTGTCAGAAACATCAGCAGACGCACACTTGAATATTCTGCTAGATGTTGCTGGGAAACGCCCAATGAGCATGAGTATCGTGATAGCTTCAAGGAGAACATGAACTTGGCTGTGAGGCCATAGCTACTCTCGGTGTTGCTATGTGAGCGGGAGAATGAAGCATTTGAGTATCCAATGGATTTGAACATCCCCAAGGGCTACAAACTTGCGGTCACGATCCGTTCCATTCAGTGCTCCTTTTAGTTTGCTCTGACGTATCTGAACGGGGAAGTGAAAAGCGTCCACCTTTGCTACCGTCTGGAACTGCCGTTCTATGCAAAAGACAGCGACGTCTTGGTCTCTACTGCATCAAAGACAAGGATCGCACCCCATCGACGTCATTGAAGCGATCGCGATGCAAGTCTCACAATTCACTACACGTGTCAAAGAACCACACGCATAGCCACGATCTGGTGACACACTACCAGCAAAGAAACAAACAGTCGTTATTTTCCATGTACGTATCACTGAACCTTGCGTCTTGCTTCGCTGCTGTTTGCCGTATTTCGTATTCAATTCTCTTTCGACTGCTCTTCTGCATAAATGGATCCAAAGCAAGCAGCATATGCAGCTCTTTGAAGCCGAACAAAGATTGATGAGTTGTTTATGTTGATTACATGAGCTGCAACAGAACCCCTTTGAGCAAGCTGCAGCATGCATGACCACTCACCAAAGACCCTGCAGTAGCTCATCCCAAGCTGCATATCTCTTTGAACATGTTCCAAACTCTTGACGATGATATTTGCGTTACCGATGAGATAGAATGAACCATAGAGACATATAAAATGTCCTATTTCTGCCGATCAGAAACATGTTCTCTTCTCATCAACACTTCTTCCCCGTCTTCTAGAAGTTTACCTTTACAGAACCTCTTTCTACCATTCTTACATCTACTCCTTTTTTCCCAACATCTTCATTCCACACCAAGAATCAACAATGGCTATTCTTCCAGCAGCTCCAGCCTTTTCCACCACCATTGTCGTCAACGGGGAACCGGCGGATGAATACCAACCCCCACACATCCCTATCCCGTATGACGCTGAATTCAAAGACGTACCTCGCACTCGCTGCTTCATCGTCTCAGAGACTGGCCAGAGTTACTCGATCCGATTCAGACTATCCCCTTATTTCTCCTTTGGCGATAAGACCGATACCCTTTTGGTTTCAATCTATATTGATGGGAACCTCATTGAAGAGTCTCTGGTTTTCAAACATCTTGTCCGTGAACAAGATTTTATCGAGTATATATCCTACCGACATCGGGACTATGCAGATGGGAACAGAGTCACTGAAACCTTTCACTTTCAAGACCTTGCGCCAAGTAAGTATTTCTCTTATCTTGACAAATTTAGAACTAACCTCGCTGTAGCTGAATGTACCTCTGCCGCAACCCTCCGGGCTGACATGCAGCTTGTCAAGACTCTTGGGACAATCCGAGTTGTTTTAACATCAGCCAAGACCTTAGATTACGACCCCAAGTATGGTCCTTTGCAGGATGCTGGTGGTGAAGCGGAAAGCATCAACTCTTTACAACTGTCCACTAAAGCGCTAATTCTCAACGGAATCGGACAAACACACGGTACTGGGTAAGTACAAATCGAACTCAAGAAGGTCATGACTAACTTTGCAAAAGCTTCCAGCAAGTTGATGTTCCCGTCCACTTTGGGTACTATGACGTTGAAGTGAGAGAAGCCATTGGATGCTTCGATTTCGTTTATCTCTCGCCAGGTATGTCACTTCTATTGATGAGATGAATCCTGCTGACGATTTAGATACCCTCGCGGCGCAGAAAATCCTGGACCTGGCATATATCAACCAGGCCGCCCAGGGGATGCCTCAGACACTTGAACCTGCTCCAGAGCCACCTCGCTATGCTGTTCGGACCATATCGAATGGATGTCTTGAGATCGATCTCACTATGGATGATGAGTAACTGGTTTGGGGTGATTTGAGTCTGAGGTTTTAGAGAATGAGATGATGATGATTTGTTGATCAGTTTTGGGAGTATTGGGTAACTCATAGAACATTGCTGACATGCTTTTGGGAGTGTTTGGTATTCTATAGAGTGGATCTGGGATAATAGACTGGTGTTTTTGCTTTAGAAGTCAATGGGGTATTGTGATATGAGGTGGATTATTTCAGATCTTTGCTTATGTCTTTATCCTCTTGCTTACAGTAGTCGTTGTCTAGGTTCTCTCTGCTGGAATAAGCTCACAGCCACAAATCTCAACTGCAAATAACACTTCTAGCCCACAACTTAGACATCGATACCACGGTGACTGACCAATGGCTACAGCATAAAGCTGATATAATAATAACCTAAATTATGACTCCTTGGCCGGCCTGAGGGATCCGATCGTCAAGATTACTCGATTCCATCAAGAGTAGCTTGATTCTATGGGTCTGAAGCATTCGCCTTTCAGCTATCAAATGGCCAGGTTGTGACACTTTTGGAAAAAGAAACGGCAAGCAAGCCACGCAGTTACCAGCGCCATCTGGTCTCAGAAACTTCTCACTCTCTATACGCAAC